>JAAAKG020176463.1:0-26618 GCA_010014905.2 Druon quercuslanigerum | reverse complement strand
TTTCTGTAATCTCGTGAAAATTCCTTGAAATATGTTTTAACCTCCTAAAATATTTGAGATCCTTCGAAATAATTTGAAATAATTTTACATATTTTGAAATCCTCGGAAATTTAATAAAATCCCTCAAAATATCTTGAGATCTTTTAAAATATCCTAGAACGTTATAGATTCTATAAAATCTTTCCAAATCTTCCGAAATTTTTTAAACCACAGGAAAATGTTTGAAATCCTTAAAATCATCAAAGATTCCTTGAAGTGTTTGAAAATATCCTGAAATATTTCAAATTCGTCGAAATGTTTTGAAATCCTTTTAAAATTTGAGACTTCATTGAACTCTTTTAGAATATACCGAAATATTTGAAAAATTTAAAAATATCTTCAAATCTGATATTTTCTGAATACTCGAAAACGTATTAAAATACCTTGAGAGATTTTACAATCCCTTAAACACTTTGAAATACTCGTAAATCTGATAAAATCCGGTGTAGCTTTACCTATTTTGTTGTAATTTTTTTTGATTGTTGAAAATGAATTATTTTACTGAAAATATAACCATTTAATATTTGGTTAAGAAATTACCTTTTTTATTTGGAAATGTTGACTTTTTTGGTAAAAATTAATCCTCTGGGTTGAAAGTTAATCTTTTTATTGCAATTTTAATGATTCTAGTTAAAGAATTATCATTTTATTTAAAGCTTCTTGTGTTTGGTTTAAAATTTTACTATTCCAGTTGGAGATTCATAATTTTAGTTCAAAATTCATCACAGTTTGAAAATGTAACTACTTTTTTTTAAATTAGTTTCGTTTACGCTGCAAATTATTTTTTTTACAGTGAAATGCAACTTTTCCAATTGGAAATTCACTTCTTTGGTTCAACATGAATTTTTGACTGAAAATTTAACAATTCAATTGTTGGTTGAAAATGGATCTTTTAATTGAAAATTGATGTATTTTCTATCAAATTTATCTTCTTTGGTTAAAAAGTAGTCTTGATTTTTTTAACTTTAAAATTCAACTATTTGGTTGAAAATTTGTTTTTATATTTGATAATCCATATATTTTGTTAAAAATTCATGTATTTTGTTGAAAAATTGTCTTTATAATAGAAAGTTCATGTTTTTGAGTGCAAATTCATATATTTCAGTTAAATTTTCATAATTTTAGTTGAAAATAAAACTACTTATTTGAAAATTGAACTTTTTTCTCAAAAGTTCATTCGTTTATTTAAAATTCATCTATTCCAGATAAATTTTTATAATTTTAGTTTGAAATTCATTGGTTTGGTTTAAAATATAACTATTTGGTTGAGAAATGGTCTTTTAATTATATTTTGTATTTTTTTTTTTGTATTTTATTTATATTTTTTTTTGTTGGAAAAATCGTCTTTCATGGTAAAAAAATTAATCATCTTGTTTGAAAATCCATTTTCTTTCTTAAAAATTTAAGTATGGAAATTAAATATTGATCATTTTAGTAATTAATTTATACTTTTGGTTGAAAATAAAAATTCTTGGTTAAAAGTTAAATTAAATTTATTTTAAAAATAAACCTGTACTTTTGTGTGGGGATATAATTTTTTAAACTGAAAATTTAACTATTCCATTTTTTGTTGAAAATTTCATTTTTAATTTAAGCTGTTTATTTGAAAATTGATCTTTTTTAGTTGGAAATTCAATTGTTCGATTGAGAATAAATGTATTCTTTTGAATAATCGTATTTTTGGTAGAAAATAATGTTTTTAGTTGAAAATTCAACTATTTGGTTAAAAATTCAGCTATCTTCTTGAAAATTCAAATTTCTTCTTAAAAAGTTAGGAATTTGAAGCAGTTTAAATTGGCTTTAATATATTTTTATCTACATTAATTGTATACATATATGCACTTTGGCTAAAACTTAATTTTTTCAATGAAAATTTAACTATTACAGTTGGAACTTTAATTATTTTTGTTTAAAATTTTTTTTAACTGAAACAAGAATTATTCTAGTTGAATATTTCATCATTGTACTTTAAAATTCCTCTCTTTGGTTAAACATTGACTTTTTAACTGAAAACTTAACAATTCAATTTTTGATTGAACGCTCATCTTTTTGGTTTTAAAATGAACTGTTTCAGTTGAAGATACATTACTTTGTTTGCAAATTTTGACTATTTAAAAAATTAAGGTTAATTTATTACTATTTTTTTCAAATATTTAAATATTATGTAACTATTAACTAAATTTTACTCATTTTTGGTTGGAAATTAATCTATTTTGTTAAAAATTCAACTACATTTTTCAGTTGCAGATGCATAATTGTAGTTCAAAATTCATCAGTTTGTTTGAAAAATTATTCCAGGTTTAGTTCAAAATTCAACTATTTGGTTAGATTTTTTTCTTTTAAATGAAAATGCACTGAATTTTAAGTATAGTTAAATAAAATGAAATTGGTTTGAATTATAATTCAAATTCAAGGACATTAGAGACAAATTCAAGAAACTATTAATTATGTTTTTTAGTATGATTTAATTATTTATTAAATTTATCGTGCTAAAATATTTAAATATTATATAACTATTAACTAAATTTTTCTCATTTTTGGTTGGAAATTAATCTATTTTGTTAAAAATTCAACTACATTTTTCAGTTGCAGATTCAAAATTCATCAGTTCGTTTGAAAATTTATTCCATGTTATTTCAAAATTCAACTATTTGGTTAGATTTTTTTCTATTAAATGAAAATGCACTGAATTTTATGTATAAGTAAATGAAATAAAAATTTGTTTGAATTATAATTCCATTTCAAGGACATTCGAGACAAATTCAAGAAACTATTAATTATGTTTTTAGTATAATTTCATTATTTAATAAATTTATCGTGCTAAAATATTGTAGAATATCTTTTAATATTAATTGAATTTCCAAAAACAGAAAAAAAACATTATTTATAATAAATTCGCTAGAAATTATCGGGAATGGTTAAACTTATACTTATACTTATACGCCAGCTGGCGACGATAATTCGAACAAGAAAGAATAGGTACGATTTTAAAGATGAATTTTAATTTCTGCATAAAAGTACTTTAGAGATTTTTTTTGAGTTTTAAGTATTCATTGGATACTAAAAAGACGTATTTATCAGAAACAAAGGATTTTAGATGGAACTTACATATTATACAGTGAAAAAACACATTTTTTGTATAAAATATTTTTCTAAAAAGAACAATTATTGTACTATTTATTGCGTTTTTCAAGATATTATAAACCTAAATGGACTTACTTTGAAGCAAAAGTGAACTAAAAGTAAATTTACATGAAACAGCTAAATAATTTTGTTTTTTATTAAAACGTTTTTGACAAAAATGCGTTTTTTCACTGTATAAGATAGAAACTCTATCTAAAAAGATTTGCTTTTCATGAAGATTCCTTTTCAGTATTTAATCATTGTTTTAAACTTTACGAAGTAATTATAAAAACACTCATATACAAAAATTAAAAAACATCTTTAAAATTGTACCTACTCTTTCCAGTTCCAGTTTTCGGCACCAGGTGGGGAAATGTTCGACCACAATTCCCAATACCTAGAAAAAACTTGAAATATCCGGGAAAAACCTGGAATTGTCGGAGAATTTTTTTCCAGGATTTGAGTTGAACACTGTGAAAAAAATGTTGTCGTAATCTTAAAGTTGACAGTGCCTGAATTGGGGAGAGTTTCTGACATCGCAGCTCTTCATTACAACCACATAAGCGTCGCCGTCGGCCAGGGTGGGAAAATTTTTATGTGGGGCCAGTGTCGAGGACAAAGTGTCACTTCTCCAGTTGCAACATTTTTGCCTCATATTCACGATGCCTTGGCATGTTACGCGACTCCCAGTGTGATGCACGAGCCTCTTATTTTAAATGCAGACGAAGATAATGGAATCCTCGAATGTCTAAAACAAGCTTTCAATGATCCGGTAAAATATCCTTCAGCTTTGCAAAGAGTGACGCCAAAATTGGCTGTTTTTTTTCGCCTATTTTTTTGAACCTCGTTAGCGACTTAGGGGAAAAAAATATTTAAAAAATGTTACAGGTATCATATTACTTGTCATGAAAAACCAAAGGGAGCAATGGGTTAAGAAGATCCCCAAAAAAATTAAAAATAGAAAATAGCACTAATTATAAAACTATTTTTCTATTTATTTTTTTTTATTTTCGAATTTTGTTATGGTATATTTTTTTCCAGGTCACTAGGGAAGTCTAAAAAATAGGCTAACTTTGGCGCAACTCTTTTATTTTGAAAGTTGTCGAAATTCTTTAATTTTTAACTTTAATTTAATGATTCGGTGTTGTATTTTTTAGGTTACTAGTGACTTGACGATCCAGGTGCAGGGAAAATCTATTCACGTTCACAAATCTGTCCTGAAAATTCGCTGTCAGTATTTCAGATCAATGTTTCAGGAACATTGGGCCGAGAACAATCAAAAGTTTGTATTATTCTTTGTTTATTTATTATTCATAATCAGGGTGTTGAGCGAACTGGAAAACCTGGAATTCTCCTTGAATTTTCTTTTAAGTCTTGAAAATCTGGAAATCTTCTTCAATTTTTCACTAGAACCTTGAATTTGAATTTTTGACTTTTAAAACAGTTATTTTATTGAAATGTAAAAAAATAATTTAAATCTTTTAATTAGTTGTGAAAAAACAAGATATAATTTATCTTTTGTTCATTGCAAGTTTTTTATTTCTACTCCTCTAATATAGAATGTTAAAGTATGAATTTTGTTGTGATATTCAATTTAGAAAATATAAATATTAGTGGTTGAAAATTCGCTTTTAATTCAGTTTCAGGATTAAACCAGATTTCCACAGTTTACAAAATAATTCTAAAGATTTCAAAAGTTTTAAAAATATTTCAAAGCTTTTTTAATATTGAAAAAGATTTTTAACATTTCAAAAAGAAATCGTGAATTTCAATGAATTAAAAAGGATTTAAAGGATTTGAAAAAGGTGTGTACACAAGATTTAAGAAAGATTTAGAAAATTTTACAAAGATTTTAAAACTTTCAAAATATTTCAAGGATTTGTAATATTTTAAAAAGGGTACAGTATACCAAATTTTAAAGATTAAAAAATTTTTTTAACATAAACGTATTCAAAAAGTTTTAGAAGATTTTTAAGATTTCAGAAAGCTTTTAAAAGATTAAACATCTTTAAATATATACAAACGATTTCAGGAAGGTTACAAAAATATTGAAAAGAATTCATAAGGATTTAAAAAATATTTAAAAAAGGGTACATTACACCAGATTACGAAGATATTAAACAATTTCAAAAGGTTTGAATAAATTTGAGAAGTTTTTAAAAGATTTCATTGATTTCAAACGAATACAAAAAATTTCATAAACAAAGATTAAAGGAAGATTTCACAAGTATTTAAGAGATTTCATGAAGACTTCAAAATATTTCGAAACATTTCACAAATGTTTAAAAGATTTTAAGGATTTTAAAGATTGTACTAAAATTTTAAAAGAATCCACAAATATTTTAATGATTACAAAAAATGTTACAAAAATTTCAAAGATTATAATAATTATTTCATAAGGATTTCATACAAACTTCATAAAGATTTCAAAACATTTCAAAGATTTTAAACGATTTCATATTTGCTTAGAAGATTTCAAAAGATTTTACAAGTATTTAAACGATTTTAGAAAAATTTGATATATTCCAAAATAAACAAGAATTTCAAAGTTTTTAAAAAGATTTTTAAAAAAATTTCAAACATTTTATGTAATTTTAATAGTTTTAGAATATTTCCAATGATTTTACAAAGATTTTAAATATTTCAATGATTTTAAGCAAATACAAAAGCTTTCCCAAATATTTCAAAGAATTTATAAGGATTTCAAAATATTTCGAGAATTTCAGCGATTTTGAGAAGGGTACAGTATTTCAATGAATTTATAAGGATTTGAAAACCTTTAAAAAGTTTCGAAATATTTCGCAATATTTCAAAGGTTATAAAACATTTTAAAAGCTTTCAATAAATTCAAACGAACGCAAAAATTTTCAAGAGCTAATATTAAAGAAATATTTCTCCAGTATTTCAAAGATTTCAAAAAATTTCACGAATATATTTAAAAGAGTTCCAGGATTTCAAAGATTTTAAAAACATTTTAAAAGATTTCAAAAGATTACACAGAAATTTCAAGATTCAACAAAGGTTTAAATACTTCAAAATATTTCAAAATATTTCAAAAATGTAAATTATTTTACACGAGCACAAAAGTTTCGCGAACAGAGATTAAAGAAATATCAGAAAAATTTCAAAAAATATTAAGGATGATTTCTAAGATTTAAAAGAATTACAGGATTTCAAAGATATTATACAAATTTTAAAAGATTTCAAAAGATTACACAGAAATTTCAAGATTGCACAAAGATTTTAAATACTTTTAAAGGTTTCAATGCATTAGCAAAGATTTCAATAAATTTGAAAATATTTCCAAAAATTCCAGTGATTGCAAAAAACAAAAAAGTTTTCACAAACAAAGATAAAAAAAGATTTTAAAAAATTTCACAAAGAATAAAAAGATTTCTAGGACTTCAAAGATTTTACAAAAATTTCAAAAGATTTCAACAAATTCATAAAGATTTCAAAAGATCTCAATATATTTGAGAAGATTAAAAAAATTTAAATGATTTTAAACGAGCTTGTAAGTTTCACAAACAAAGATTAAAGACATATTTCAAAGATTTCAAAATTTTTCAAACAATTTAACGAAGATTTGAAAGATTTTACAAAAATTGTAAAAGATTTTTAAAAGATCACACAGACATGTCAAGTGTGCACAAAGATTTTAAATACTTCAAAAAATTTCAACAAATTCGAAAAGATTTCAATAAATTTGAGAATACTTCAAAAAAATGCATTGATTTCAAATGTACTCAAAAGTTTTCAAAAAAAATAATTAAAGAAAGATTTCACAAATATTTAAAAAATTTCATAAATATTTCAAAAAATTTCAGGATTTTAAAGATTTTACCAACATTTTGAAAGATTTCAAAACGTTTCTCCTAAATTCCCAGATTTCACAATGATTTTAAATACTTCAAAAGATTTCATTAAATTCACAAAGATGTCAAAAAGTTACAAAAATTTAACGAATATTTCAAAAGTTTTAAGGATTTCAAAGACTAAACAAAGATTTAAATATCATCCCAATGATTTCCAAATATTTTCAAATATTTCAATAAATTTGAGAAAATGTCAAAAAATGTCAATGATTTTAAACGAGCACAAAAGTTTCATAAAACGAAAATTACAGAAATACTAAAAAGATTTCATAAATATTCCAAAAAAATTCACGAAGATTTAAAAAAATGCCAGGATTTCACAGATTTTACAAAAAATTGAAAAGATTTCAAAAGATTTCACTTAAATTACAAAAATTTACATAGATTTTAAATACTTAAAAAGATTTCATCAAATTCAGAAAGATTTAAAAAGATTTCAATAAATTTGAGAATATTAAAAAAAATTTCAATGATTTTAAACGAACGCAAAAGTTTCACAAATAAAAATTACAGAAATATTTCAAAGGTTTAAAAAAATTTCGCGAAGATTTTAAAGATTTAAAAGAGTTCCAGGATTTCACAGATTTTACCAAAATTTAAAAAGATTTCAAAAGATTTCTGATATTTTAAAATATTTCAACAAATCCACAAAGGTTTTAAAAAATTTATGAAGATGTCAATGATTTTAAACGAAAACAAAAGTTTCACAAACCAAGGTTAAAGAAAGATATAAAAAATTTCAAAAAATCTCACGAAGATTTCAAATATTTTACAACAATTTAAAAAATTTCAAAAGATCTCACTTGAATTTGAAGAATTTACAATGATTTTAAATACTTTAAACGATTTCAACAAATTTACAAAGATTTCAAACGATTACAAGAATTTACCCAAGATTTTTAATATTTCAATGATTTCAAACTATCACAAAAGAATTCTCAAATATTTCACAAATATTTTAAAGAGTCCACAAGGATTTCCAAATAATTCAAGAATTATTAATTAATTAATATTTTAATTAATATTTCAAAACATTTGAAATTTTTTTTAAAAGAAGTCACTTTTTTTTATAAAATTTTTTAATATTTCAAATATATCAGTGCTTTCAAAAAGATGTAGGAAAGATTTCATAAGTATTTAAATTAATTTATAAGGATTTGAAAAAATTGTTTAAATGTTTAAAGCTTTTAATATATTTGAGAAGATTTTAGTAATATTTAAAAAAATTTATCGAATCTTTCAAAGATTTAAAAGAATTCCAGGATTTGAAAGATTTTACCAAAAATTGAAAAGATTTCTAAAGATTACACAGAAATTAAAAGATTTTACAAAGGTTTTTAGTACTATAAAAGATTTTAACAAATCCACAAAGATTTAAAAAATTCCAGGATTTCAAAGATTTTACAAATTTTTTTTAATATTTCAAAAGATTACACAAAAATTTAAAGATTTCACAAAGATTTTAACTACTTTGAAAGATTTCAACAAGTTCATAAAGCTTTCAATAAATTTGAGAAGATCTAAATGATTTTAAACGAGAACAAAAGTTTTCACAAACAACAATTAAAAAAACATTTCACAAATATTTAGAAGACTTCATAAATATTTCGCAAAATTCTACGAAAATTTCACAAAATTCCAGGACATTAAATTTTTTTAAAGATTTTAAAAGATTTCACTTAAATTCCAAGGTTTCACAATTATTTAAAATACTTCAACAAATTTAATTAAATTCAACAAAATTTTAAAAAGTTACAAACATTTAATCAAGATTTCAAAGAGTTTAAAAATATTTAAATATATTCCAAAAGATTTTACAAAGGCGACATATTTGCAAAAAATTAAGAATTTGTTTATTTATCATTCTACTGTCTTTATAAATTGTTGTCCAATAAAAGAATGAAATATTTCATATTTTACATGTATAGAAAACATTTATTTCAATATTTAAAGTAAAAAAAAAGGAAACCTGGAAAAGACCTTAAATTTCGTTCCTAGGAATCGCTGGACCTAGGAAATCCTGTCAATCACTCGATAACATTATTCGTAATTGTTTCCTTTTCAGTATACTGGAACATGATCAATTTTCGTATGACGTCTACCGATCGTTTTTAAAATATTTATACACCGACGAAGTGGAACTACCTGCTGAAAACGCTTTAGGTGCATTTTTCTTTTCAAAATATATGACATATTTTTTGATCACTATGTTATGTCAATCATATATTTTAACCGGTTATATTTTTTTAGAGCTCCTTGATTTGGCAAATGCCTATTTTGAGACACAGTTAAAACGCCGCTGCGTACAGATGATTAAGCAGGGAATTACTTGCTTAAACGTGGCATTTCTGTACAGAACAGCGATCGAATATAATGCGAAGGTATGATATTTGAATGTATAAAATATATTTAAAAATAATCAGGGTGTCTACTGTCTAGAATTGTCAGGAAATTTTTTATATGGATTTATTCGAGGGAGTGCTTAACTTTTTTTTTAAATTGTGTCAATGAATTAAATAACAGTGTTTTTTTTCATTTGTAAAAGTAGCTTTATATAAGTGGATTCAACCATTTAGTAGAAATTCGTTTTTTCGCTGTAAATGAATGCGTTTAACTGAAGATTTAACTATTCTCTTTTTGGTTGAAAAATTAGCATTTTTAGTTTGAAAATTCAACTATTTCGTTGGCAATTCATGTATTCTGTTGAAATTTTCTTTTGGTAGAAAATTAATCTTCTTGGTTGAAAATTTATCTTTTTGCATGAAAATTCAACATTTAGGTTGAACTTTTTTTCTCAATTGAAAAATCTTTCTTGGTTGAAAATTCGACTTTTTTGTTTCAATTCAACTGTTTTATTATTTAAAATTAAAATCTTTTTTTATTGCAATATCAATTATTACATTTTTTGTTGAGAATTTATATTTTTTAGTTGAATCGAACTGATTTGAATAAAAATTTGAATATTTTTTTGTTGAAGTATATCTCTTTGAAATTTTTCTCTTTTAATTGGAAATTTAACTATTCAATTTTTAATTAAAAACTGATTTTTTGGTTAAAAATTCGTGTATTTTATTTGTGTGATTCGGTCGAGAATTATATTTTTATGTTGAAAATTCGTTTTTTGAGTTGTTGAATTTAACTGTTTTTCTTTTATTTAAAATTAAAATCTTTTTTGATTAAATTATCAATTATTACATTCTTTGTAGTTTTTTTTTGCTTGAATATTCATAATTTTTACTGAAAATTCTTTCATTTAGTTGAAAATGTAACTATTTTGTCGGAATTTCGTTAGCCTTTTAGTTAAAAATTAATTGTTTAAACTGGAAAGTTATCCATTCATTTTTTGGTTGAATACTGATCTTTCATGGTTAAATTCATGGATTAAATTCTTATGTTGAAATATCTTCTTTTTTTAATTTAACTTTTTTTTATTTAAAATTAAAGTCTTTTTTTGTTTCAATATCAATTGTTACATTTTTTGTTGAGAATTCATATTTTTTGGTTAAATTAACTGTTTTTTGTTTAAAATTTAAATCTTTTTTTGGTTGAAATATCAATGACTACATTTTTTGTGAAGACTTCATTTTTTTGGAATAAAAATGCAATTAATTGGTTGGAAGTTAAACCCTTTTGCTAAAAATTATTTTTTTGGTTGAGTATTCATCATGTCAGTTAAAAACTTATCTCTTTGGTTGACGAAAATTAAACTGTTTTGTTAAAAATTAATTTGCTTAACTGACAACTTAATTAATCCAGTTAAATCTTTAAAAAATTACCATTTTTAGTTAAAAATTCATGTTTTTTTTAGAAATTTCGTATTTTGTAGTTGAAAATTAATTTTTTAACTTTAATTTTAACTAATCCAGCTGAAAATTGCATAATTTAAGTTGAAAATTTATCTCTTTAAATAGAAATTAATTTGTCATTTTGAAATTGAACTATTCAACTTTCGATTGAAAATTTATATTTTTTAGTTTAAAATTCATGAGTATTATTTGAGGATTAGATTATTGTGTTGAAAATTCGTTTTTTTGTTGTTGAATTAAACGGTTTTTTTAAATTTCAAATAAAAATATTTTTAGATTAAATTATCAATTATTACATTGTTTGTTAGGCATTTATCCTTTTTGGTTAATAATTCACTTACTTGGTTAAAAATAAGTCTCCTTTATTAAAAATTTTTTTTTTGCTTGAAGATGCATAATTTTAATTGAAAATTATTTCTTTTAGTTGAAAATTTAAATATTTTGTCGAAATTTCGTTTGCCTTTTAGTTGAAAACTAATTGTTTTAACTGGAAATTTAATTTTTCAGTTATTAGTTAAAAACTGATCCTTTTTGGTTAAAAGTTAATGTATTTTATTCATATGTTTTTGTTGAGGATTAAATTCTCATGTTGAAAAATCGTTTTTTTTAATTCAATCGTTTTTTTTTATTTAAAACTAAAATATGTTTTGATTAAATTATCAATTATTACATAGTTCGTTTACATTAATCTTTTTGGTTGAAAATAAAACTAATTCTTGAAAATTCATCTTTTTGGTTTAAAATTTATCTATTCCAGTTAAAGATTCGTAATTTTAGTTGAAAATTTATTAATTAGGTTGAAAACTCGATACTTTTTCATGTGGAAAATTGATTTTTTTAACTGAAAAGTTAACTATTTTATTCTAGGTTAAAAAACTGATGTTTTTTAATTCAAAATTGATCTATTCGGTTGAAAATTGATCTTTTTCAGTTTAAAATTCATATATTTTTTTAAACGTTCTTATATCTGGTTAAAAGTACAATATTTTTATTGGAAAAGTTAGGAATTTGAAGCGATTTAAGTTGAATTTCATAAAATACCCACATCAATTTTAACTAAAAATCCACTGAACTTACATGACTGAATGTCTCCCAAAAAATGCATCAATTTTTAACTAAGCAGTTGAATTTAGAACAAGATACATATATTTTGAACCAATTATTTGAATTTTCAACCAGAACGTTTAATTTTTCGCCAGAAAGTACGAACTTTTAACCAAATTCACACGCTTTAAACAAACATTTAAATTTTCAACCAAGAAAATTCATTTTCTATCAAACAGGAACAAAATTTCAACAAATTTAATAATCTTTTATTTTAATAGTTGAATGTTTAAACGTAAAAATATCAATATTTAACAAAAAAATGAGTAGTAACATTTTTTATTCAAGAGAATTAATTTGCAATAAAAAATGAATTTTCTACAAAACCGTTTAATTTTGTACCAAATAGTTCAATTTTTAGTTAGAAAGATTAATTAAAAAAAAAGAGAACATATTTTCAGCTAAAATAATTAACTTTCAACCAAGTAGTTTAGTTTTAAACTTTAAAAGTTTGTTGATTGATGAAAATAGTTCTTTTTTCGAATAAAAAAAAATAGTCAAGAAAGAAACACAATTTTAATCAAAATTTTGAATTTTCAAGACAGAAAGACGAATTTTGAACAGTAGTTCAATTTTTAACCAAAAAGTATCATTTTTTAACAAATTGTATTTTGTTCATGTGTTTTGTTTGGGAATTAAATTATTATGTTGAAAATTCGTCCTGTTCGGTTGGTATGTCAACTATTATATTTTTCGTTAAGAATTAATTTGTTTAATTAATAATTTAACTATTTTATTGAAAAATGAGTTCTTTTCGTATTTTGTTGGCCTTCTTTTGGTTGAAGATTTTTTTTCAAACTGAAAACTGAAATAATCTAGATAAAATAAATGTAAATAAATTATTATAAAAATTCATAGACAGTAGGAGCAAATTAAAATTTAGATATTTAAAGCAGTTAAAAATATATCATTGATAATAAATTGTTTAAAAAAGTTTCAAATACTTGGATGACCCCTACTATGAAAAATTATACCCGGAGAAATTGTTATATACCTGGGAAAATACTGGAATTTCCATAGTCGAGGGAATTTTTTCAAAAAGAGCATTAATTTTCTATCTAAAAAGATGAATGATTAATAAACTACATGGATAAATTTTCGACTGAAAAATACACATTTTCAGCCAAATAGTTGAATCTTCTAAAAAAAAAAGATAAATGTTTCACTAAAAATGAAATAGTTAAATTTTCAGTTGGAAAGTTAATATTCAACCGAAAGTCAATGATTGTTTAATAAAATAGTTAAATTTTCAAAGAGAGTGATGAATTTTCGAGTAAAATTTCTACAGTTTATATTAATTTTTAACTACAAGAGATGAATTCTCAAAATAGAACAAAGCCTTTTAACTTTTCAAACAAAAAGGATACTTATCAACAAAATTGTTTTGTTTTTATTCGAAAAAATTTTAATTGTCAACCGTATAATTGGATTTTCTAACCAACTAGTTTAATTTTTAACACGAAATGACGAATTTTTAGCCAAGCCATTGAACTTTTAACCAAAACCATACTTTTTCACAACGTTGAAATTTCTACAAAGTAGATTATATTTTAACCAAATAATTGAATTTTCAACAAAAAAAAAACATGCAATTTTAACCAAAAAGATTAGTTTTATAGAAAGTGAATGAACTTTTAACCAAGTAATTCCATTTTTAACAAAAAATATCAATTTTAAACCGAGAAGAATAATTTTCTACCAAAAAAGACGAATTTAAAAATAATATATGAATTTTTAACCAAGCAGTTGAAATTTCAACTAAAAATAAGTTTTTATCTAAACAGTTGAACTTTTAATTAAAAGCTATAAATTTTCTACCAAAATGAAACGCATGCATTTTTTATTTTAAACAATTTTCTTTACTAAAATATTAAATATTCAGGAAAGTGGTTCGACTTTTAATTAATGTGATGAATTTTTAACTACAATAAAGAACGTTCGACTGGAATAGTTAAATCTACATTAAAAAATATAAATTTTCACCGAAAAAAAATACTTCAACTCAAACCAAAAAAATAAAAATGAATTTTTAATAAGTAGTTCAAATATCAACCAATTAGTTGAATTTGTAACCAAGAAGATTAATTTTCTACCATTGGACAAATTTTTAACGAAATAAATGAACTATTAACCAAGTAGTCACATTTTCGACCAAGTCGTTCAATAAAAAAAATCATTGACATAAAATAGAATATTTAACAAAATAGCCAAACTTATGATCAAGGAATGAATTTCCAGTTAAAATGGAGAATCTTTAACTGGAATAATTTAATTTCACTGAAAAAAAATTATTTTTCAATAAAAGAAAACGATTTTCAACAATATAGTTCAATTTCTAAACAAATAAATCAATTATTCGACCAGATATTTAAAATTTTCAATCCCAATAGACGATTTTTTAACAGAACAATTGGATTTCTAAAAAAAAAATGTCTTTTTTACCAAATTGTTAAATTTCTTAAAAGTTATATTAATTATTCACAAAAAATTTGAATTTTCAAGTAACCTTGTGAATATTTAACAACGAAGATTATATTTCTACTGAAAAATACATGAATTTAAACTAAAAAAGATATGGATTACAGAGTGGTTTCCCCTTCAACCAGAGGATTCTTTTTTCAGAATTTGAGTAGACACTTTGACAATGTATTTTAAAAATTAATTTAAAGAAGAATTCGATTATTTTCAGGAACTAGAAGATTTCTGCTTCAAATTCGCCTTGAATCACATGACGGAGGTGATACAAACGCCACATTTTTCGAAGCTGGACGAGGCGACAGTCAAAACTTTTATTATTAAGGCAGCTCAGGCTGGAGCGTTTAAAACATGAACACTCGTTTTGTGATAAGCCGGCTAGTCAGTAACTTTAAGTCGCTGGATCTCTTTTGCCGAAAGGACCACTTCGATTTCTTCGTACTCTGTCGATAATTTAATACCACTTAAAAATGACTTTTATTAATTATTGTTATTTTTTGAGTAACTTCCGTTGACGGGTTGCCGATTACGAATCGAATTTCCGGAATTATGTTAGAATTAAATAATTTTTATATTTCAAACTTTTCACAGAGATTTGAGTCTGAAACTATAATTGACTTTTAATTTTCATGTAGTTAGAAATATTTATATCTTTTAGGATCGAAAATTATTGTATTCAAATAGATTGTTTTTTCACGGAATAGTTAGTTTTTATAAATTTTAGGCGAAACTTAATCGTACTCGCATTCCTTCTTGAGTTCATTTGTTCATTCGAAACTTTTCTAGGATTAATTAGTCAGGCCATGGATTATTTTCTTTGATTCTGTATTTTTTGAAAATAAAGCAAAATTTTCGTAATTTGTGATTTTATAATTTTGATAACGAGAGTAGCGATATATTTAAAAAAGCAATCGGGTTTTGGCTGAATCAACTATTGTGAGTACTTTTTTATTGGTATGTACCCTCATATATCATATGATTCGCTAATTTATTAATTTTTTCAGATGGAAATTTTTTTGCCAGCAACTCCACCAATTTTCTGTTGAAGGAAAGAAAAAAAGTCCGTGAAGTAGACAGATAATGGAGGAGAAAATCGCAATGATTTTCTTCTCGCGGAGAGAAAAATCTTGGCTGAGTTGTCGCTCTACAATTGAATTTGGTATGAGAGCTTGCTTTTTTTGTTTTTCTTTTCTACCTGAAAAATATGGAAGTGTCAGGACATTTTTTTTGAAGCCAGAGACTGTTTTTAATTGAATATTTAAGTATATATTTAAGTATATTTAAGTATATAGTTAAAAATTCTTGTCTTTTTTTGAAAATTCGTTTTTTGGTAGAAAATTCATTTTTTGCTTAATAATTTAACAGTTAGTTTCCAATTTTTTCTTTATCTTGACTAAAAAATCTTTCTTAGGTGAAAATTTCACTCCTGTGGAAATTTGTCTATTTTGGTTGATTTTAACCGAATTTCATTGGAAATTAAAGTATTTTTTGGTTGAAATATCAATATCTACATTTTTCATTTGCAATGGATATTTTTTCAAATAAAAATCATAATTTTCATTAAAAATTCATCTCTTTGGTTGAAAAATTAGCTATTGTGCTGAAAATGCGTTTTAGCTTTGGATAAAAATTAATTTTTTTAATGAAACATTAAATATACCAGTTAAGTATTTCTTCATTTAAGTTAAATATTTGTTTTTTGTTGTTCTATATTCATATTTTTGGTATAAAACTCAATTATTCCAGTTGAAGATTCATCATTTTAGTTAAAAAATAATAATTTTTTGATAAAAATAAATTTTTTCACTGAAACATTTACTGTTCCATTTTTGGTTGAAAATTTGACGTTTTCAGTTGAAAATTCAAGTATCTTGTTGCAATTTTTAAAAAATTTCTTTCTTTTTGGTAGAAAATTAGTCTTCTTGGTTGAAAATTTATCTTTTACTTTAAAATTTAACAGTTTGTTTACAATTTTTTCTTTCTCTTGACTGAAAACTTTTTCTCCGCTGAAAATGTAACCTCTGTTGAAAAGTTGTCGATTTTTGTGGAATTTAACTGCATTTCATTCGGAAATAAAATCTTCTTTGTTTGAAATATCAATAACTACATTTTTCATTTAAAATTGGTATTTTTTAAAATGAAAATTTAATTACTTGGTTGAAAGTTAAACTCTTTTCCTAAAAATTATTTTATTTGTTTGTTAAGGATTTATCATTTTACCTGAAAATTCATTTCATTTATCGTAAAATTTAAGTATTCCACTCTTAGTGAAAAATTTATTATCTTTTATATTTGAAAATTCAACTATTTTGGCAACAAATTCGAATATTTGGTTAAAAATTAACTTTTGTTTTGACAATTAATATTTTCGGTATGAAAAATGAACCTTTTGGTTGACAATTCACGTATTTTATTAAAAATTGATCTATTTTGGTAGAAAGACCATCCATTTGTTTAAATATTAAGTTTTCGAAAATTTCATACTGCTGGCATGAAAATTCAACTGTTTTAAAGAAAATTCTTCTTTTCGGTTTGAAAATTTAAAAATTTGTCGGAAATTTTTTTCTTTCTTGGTTGCAAATTTAGCTTTTTCGTTTCCAAAATTATCTCTTTTGGTAAAAAAATCTATCTCTTTTTTTGTATTTTTTAGTTGAAAATTTAACTCTTTGATTTTTCAAACAAAGAGGTTGAAAAATGAGATATTCTGTTGAAAATTTGTTTTCTCCTTGGGTGAAAATGAATTTTTTTTAAATTTTAAATAAAAGTTCAAAATTTATCTTTTTGGTTTTAAAACTCAACTATTTGGTTAAAAAATTGTTGGTATGTCAACTATTATATTTTTCGTTGAGAAATTATTGGTTTCATTAATAATTCAACTATTTGATTCAAAAATGAGTTTCTTTATTATTTTTTTGTTGAAGTTTTCTGATTTTAGTCAAAAATTAATCTCTTTTTGTTAAAAATTGAACTTTTGCTGGCATTTTTTTGATTGAAGATTTTTTTTTTCAAAGTGAAAACTGAAATAATCCAGATAAAATAAATGTAAAAAAAATTATTATACAAATTCGTAGACTGTAGGAACAAATTCAAATTTATATATTTTAAAGCAGTTAAAAAAATATATTTTATCTTTTTGATCGAAAATTCAATTATTCCAGTTGAAGATTCATCATTTTTCTTAAAAAATAATAATTTTTGGACAAAAATAAATTTTTTACTGAAACATTAACTGTTCCATTTTTGTTTGAAAATTTGTCGTTTGCAGTTGAAAATTCAAGTATCTCGTTGCAAATTTTTTTTTAAAATTCGTTCTTTTTGGTAGAAAATTTGTCTTTTTGGTTAAAAATTTATCTTTTTACTTTAAAATTTAACATTTTTTTTACAATTTTTCTTTCTCTTGACTGAAAACTTTTTCTCCGCTGAAAATCTTACCTCCGTTGAAAAGTTGTCGATTTTGGTTGGATTTAACTGCATTTTTATTGGGAATCCAAATCTTTTTTGTTTGAAATATCAATAACTATAGTACATTTTTTATTTCAAATTGGTCTTCTTTTAAATGAAAATTTAATTACTTGATTGAAATTAAACTCTTTTCTTCGTTCACAATTCATTCCTTTTAACGTAAAAGTTAAGTATTTCACTCTTAGTGGAAAATTTATTTATGTTTTATTTTTGAAAATTCAACTATTTGGTTGAAAATTAACTTTTGTGTTGACAATTAATATTTTCGCTATGAAAAATAAACCATTTGGTTGAAACTTCATGTATTTTGTTAAAAATTGATCTATTTTGGTAGAAAGACCATTCATTTGTTTAAAAATTAACTTTTTTAAAAAATTTCATCCTGCAGGCATGAAAATTCAACAGTCTGGAAGAAAATTCTTTATTTAGGTTTGAAAATTTAAAAATTTGTGGGAAATTTTTTTTCGTTCTTGGTTGCAAATTTAGCTTTTTCGTTTCCAAAATTATCTCTTTTGGTAAAAAATCTATCTCTTTTTTTGTATTTTTTAGTTGAAAATTTAACTCTTTGATTTTTCAAACAAAGATGTTGAAAAATGAGATATTCGGGTAAAAATTATTATTTTTTTTTTGAAATTTTAAATATTCTAGTTGAAACTTATCAATTATTCTAGTTAAAGATTTAACATTATAGTTAAAAAATCATCATTTTTTTATTTGAAAATTTAACAAATTTTTTTTTGAAAATTCGTCTTTTTTTTAACTGTGAAAGTAACTGTAATAGTAAAAGTAACTATAAAACTGTAACTGTAACTGTAAAAGTAAAATTGAATATTACTTCATTTTATTTAAAAATTCATTTCTGGTTGAACCTTGATCAGATTTCAGATTTCTGTCTTTTTTAGTAGAAAATTAATCATTTTTGTTAAAAATTTATTCTTTTTGAGGGAATTTAAACTATTTGGCTAAAAGTTCGTCGTTTTTAGTTGGAAATTCATGTATTTTGTTTAAGAATAGACTTTTTTTTGGTTTAAAATTGAATTATCTCAGTCAAAGATTTATCATTCAAGTTTAAAATTTATCTTTTTGGTTTTAAAACTCAACTATTTGGTTAAAAAAGGTTTTTTTTTAGTTGAAAATTCGTGTATTGTATATAAAACTCGTATTTTTTGGTAGAAAATTAATCTCTTTGCTGGGAAATTAATCTTCTTGTTTGAAAATTTATCTTTTTGTTTAAAACCTCAAGTATTCCAGTTGATTATTCATCATTGTAGTAGAAAATTCAGTTATTTTTATTGAAAATTCGTCTTTTTGTACAAATTAATCTTCTTGGTTGAACATAAGCTTTTTGGGTTAAAATTAAATTTTTTCTTTGAAAATTCAAGTATTTCTGTTAAATATTCATTTTGTTGTTTAAAAATTTATTTCTCCCACTTAAAGATACATCAATTTAGTTGAAAATTCAGCACTTTGGCTGAAAATTTGTGGTTTGTTTTGCGTGGAAACTTTATTTTTTAACTTAAAATTAAACTCTTTACTTTTTGTCGCAAACTGTTTTTTTTAATTTAAAAATTCAACTAGTTGGTTAAAAATTAATCTTTTTTAGTTGAAAATTTAATGTTTATATAAAGTTCTATTTATTTTACCTAAGCATGCACGGATTTTAAAGTAAAAGATGATAAAATAAAATTTTTTTTAAATTATTGTTTAAATCCATGAACTTTAGGGACATTTTCAATAAATGATTAATTATTTTCCTACTATTTTTTAATAACTTAATTATTCGACGATGATAACATATTTAAGAATATCTTACAGTACAATATTTGTTTTAAATAATGCAAAAAATTTAAATGACTCCAACAAAAAACATACATTTTTAACCAAAAATTGAGTAGTTAAATTTTAAATTAGAATTAATAATCGTAAATAAAAAACGATTTTCCTACAAAATATTTTAATTATTTAATAAAATAGTTGAATTTTGTACCAAATTTTTAGATTTTTACGTCAAAAAGACGAATTTTTTTACAATACAATTGAATTTTTATACCTAGGCTCTTAATTTTGAATAAAAAAGTTTATTTTCAACTAATCAGTTACGTTTTTATTAAAATAGTTCAATTTTGTGTTATAAAAATGAAATAAAAAAGAAGATATTTTTAATTAAAATAATGAATCTTTAAAAAAACAAGAAAATTAACCTTTAAAAGAATAGTTTAACATTCAACCAACAACAAAAGAAATATAAAATAAAGAACAAAGTAAATATATTTTCTACCAAATAGTTGAATTTTCAACAAAGAATATCGGAAAAGATTAATTTAAAAAAAAATTCATTTTTAATCATGCAGTGGAATTTCCAATAAAAAAAGCGAATTTTCAGCAAATTACATAAATTTTAATTTGATTAGTTTGAGCAATGGATATCATGTTGATCTAGATTTTATTTGAATAATTATAAGTTAATAATTTTTTCGTTTCTAAAGTTTTTTGACTAAATAGTAGAAATTATAAAACAAAAAAGATAATTTTTTAACAAAATAAGGAATAGTTAAATTTCAATCTAGAAGAATTAATTTGCAATTAAAAAAACGAATTTGCTACAAAACAGTTAAGTTTATCAAATTGTTTTTTTTAACCAAAAGTCGATTATTTCGATTTTGATTCTGGATAATTAATTTTTAATTTAAAAAAAAACTAATTTCCTATAAAAAAGTTAATTTCCAACAACAAATTTAATTTTTAACTTTTCAGTAGTATTTTAACCAAAAAAAGTTGAAATTTCTACAGAAGGAGATACATTTTTCAAACCAAAAAGATGAATGCAAAATAAATGCTTGAATTTTTGATCAAAACAAAATTTTTTGTTCTTAAAAGACACAAAATTTCAATCAGATTATTGAGTTTCCAAGCCAGAGAGGCGAATTTTTAACATAATTGTTTAATTTTCAACAAATAATTTAAATATGAACCAAGTAATAATGTTTTTTTTTTTATAAAAAATATGCTTTTATAACGAAAAATTTAATTGTAGATTGAAATTGTTAAAATTGAAGTGGAAAAATGAGAATAAGGGAAAAGGCTCTAAAGCCCGCGATAAATAAATAGAAATGTTGATAATTTATAAACTAAAGAGTATATTTTAAATACAAATTAAAGTTGATGTTCTAAAAAGGGCCCTTTTTTCTTCAAAATTTTGGCCATAAATCAAATTTTTTATATATATTTATTAGATTACAAAATTTAATTTCATTGCTAATACTTGCATTACTATAATTTATCTATATTATTATAAATGATTTATCAATCAGTGTCTTATATAATTTTCCGTAGTTTAAATATTTTAATTATTGGTCAAAATTGATTTATAATTTCAATAACAAAATAAAATTTCACAAATTAAAATTTGTATTAAAAAATCTGATTAATTAAAACATTTTATAAGAGACTTTATATTCTTAATCCCTAATGTTTGTCCTAAGCCTGGAAATGGATCTTTTTTGGAATTTTCAAATCGCCCAATAATTTGTTACTGGATTTGCAATATATAACTGCGATTAATGTTTCATAATTATGGCTCATTTCATTCTGTGTTCACATTTCGCCTGGCGGTGCACCACGAACGTTAATTGTTATTTGACGTTCTTGTTTCCATGTTTGCCAATTTGTGGTCGATTTCTGATTGGTCGAAACCGTGAATATATGTGGCATGACACAATAAATTCGTTGCTTGTAAATTTATTGTGTTTAGGGAGCGTTCACATATTATTTAAACATTAAAAAGGGGTCGATTACGTAACATTTTTAATTTATGAATTTTCAGCACCATCAACTTTGTATAACAAAATTTCTAAATTAATAATTTTACTTCATCATACAATTTATTTAGAATTTTTTCTAAACATTATTCGTAGAAGAGAAAATTTTAATTGTAAATGTTTGTTTAATAATGGGAAATAATTATGTTCTTAACACTATAATTTGTCAACTTTCTTACTTTTTGAAGAGATAAAAAAATTAAATTATGGGCAAACATTTATTTTGAATAATTTGAAAAAAATCAGAAGGTTTTTAATCAATATGGAAGATTCAAAGGTTTTCAATTTTTTATAATATTTCTGGAAAAACTTTTAATGGTTCGGGCTTTATTTTAAAAGTATAGTTTTACTTTTTGAAGATTTAAAAATGTGTGGAAAACAATATGGAGGATTTTGCGACAAATTTTCTAATTTAAATTTTTTATTAGATAAACTAAATTTTTCAGGTTGTCCACTCTAGAGAATGAAAAACATGTTCTTATGAGGCTCACAGGGAAATTTAAAATGATTGTTTTGTAATGTATTTTGAGAGAACATGAAAGATTACAAAACAAATTTTTAATTATTTTCTCAAATTTTGGAAAAGAGTGTAAAACATTATAAAGAAAACTTTTGAAATATTGCCATATTACATCAATTTAGAAAAAATTTGAGTAAGAGACATTCAGCAGTTTTCACGAAAATAAAAAGATTTGAAAAAATAAAAAAAATTGTTTAGGTTCCTGGGTAAAATTAAAATAATATTTTATTTCGAAAAATTAATTTTAAGAAGAAATTAAAAAAGGCCTTAAACGTGTCAAACAATTTCCTAAAATTTCGAAACAGAGTGTAGAAGATTTTAAAGCAAAATGTTTTAATTTCTAAGATTAAAAAATAAAAAAGGATTGTAGAGATTCAAAAATAAACTTTAGAAGCTTTAAAAGAGTTTTCAAATGCTTGAAGAGAATAAACAAATTCTCGTAACCACAGTGCAGACTTCATATTTTTTCCTCTATTCAAATATTTCTTCTTTTTTTTAATTGAAAAGTCTTTTAATGATATTTCTGGTTTAGAATTCACCTCCTTTGGTTGAAAATTAATTTTTTTATACTAAAAATTTAACTATTCCAATACTGGTAAAAATGTATCTTCTTTAATTGAAAATTAAACTTTTTGGTTAAAAATTCATATTCTTGATAGGAAATTAATCTTCTTGATTGATAAATAAACTGCTAAGTTGAAAATGGAACTATCTTGTTAAAAATTCATTTTAGTAGTTGAAGATGCATCTCTGCTTGTAAATTCGTTTTCTGATGGCTGAAAATTAATGTTTTAACTGCAAATTGAAATAATCCATTATTGATTTATAATTGATCGTTTTTAGTTGAAAATTAAAAATTTTTGTTTAAAATTGATGTATCTTGTTATAAGTTCGTCTCTTTTTTGTTAGAAAATTGAATCATTTTTTTAAAAATGCTATTAAAATATTTTATTATAAGAGTCATGTTTTGTTGGTCAAGAATTCAAATATTTTATTGAATATTCATTTATCTTATAAAAAATTCATCGCTTTGCTTGAGAATTCAATTTTTGAGTGAAAAATGTAACTATTTTTTGAAAATTCGTTTTTAGCTTAAAAACTTAACTTATAAAAGTAATATAACATGTTTTTTTTTGCTTGAAAATGGTTTTTCTTGTTTTAAAAAACATTTAGAATGTTTAAAAGTTTTAAAATTATTCAAAAAGAATTTTATAGTAAAAGATTAAAAACAATGCACAACTAAATACAATTTTTGGAAGAATAAAAAAAATTTTGAAAAAAAATTGAAAAAGGTTTCTAAAAGTGTTTGAAAATTAATTTGTTTTGGTTGAGGATTCAACTTTTGTTGTTGAAAAATTGTCTTTTTTAATGAATTCAAAACTCTTTTTTAATTAAAATTAAAATCTTCATTGCTGGGAATATCGACTATTACATTTTTTTTAAGGAATTCAAATTTTTTGTTGAATATGCTTTGATAAAAACATGGAAACTTTGTTAAAATTCGTCTTTTTTTTGCAGAAAATTAATTTTATATGAATTCCTAGTATTAATGCTAAATAATTTAAGTGTTTTTTATTGAAAATAAAAATACGGTTTAATTGATATATCAAATATTATTTTTGATTGATAATTTATATTTTTTTATACAAAATTGAAGAACGTGGTTAAAAGTTGAATTATTTTATTAAAAGCGAATTTTGTTGTTACAGATTTATCAGTTCAGTTGACAGTGTGACTATTTCGTTGAACATTTGTCTTTTTTTGTTGAAAATTAATCTTTTTGATAGAAAATTCAATTATTTTGTTAAAAATGTAATAGATTTCGACTTGTAATTTGAAGAATTTCGTATTGAATTCAATATCGAATCTTTGCTTCATCTTTATTACAAACAATTTATTCCCGTATTTCGTGAAAAATCACTCTATTTCCCATAGTTTGATGTAATATAGGTCTCTGAAGTCTGGAATTGGTTTCTGAGCTTATATACAGAAAGAAAATTTGTTTCCGAGAAGGGGACAAACGGGGATATATTTCTGAGTTTTTATTGTCTGCAAAAATATGAAAGTAATAGCAATTTATAATGAAATAAGCATCATGTAAGTGGAAATGAAATTATTTTATCATATTCAAAATTGATCTATTGTTTCAAAATTCGTAATATTTCCTTGAAATTTCAAACTATTTGTTTCAAAATTCATCAGTCTTAGTTAAAAATTACCTTTTCTGCTGAGAAATTCATTTCATTCGTTGAAAATTAAATTATTTTGTAAAAATTTGTTATTTTGGTTGAAAATTAGTTTCTTTTGGTAGAAATTTCATCCTTTTTGGTTAAAAATGCAACTCTTTCATTAAACACTAATCATTTTTGTTTGAGGAATCAACTCTTTTTGAAAAATTGTCGTTTTTGGTTAATTCAACTGTTTAAGATTAGAAATTAAAATATATATATTTTTGAAATAACAAATATTATATTTGTTGATGAGAATTCAAATTTTTTTGTATTGAAAATTAATCTTTTTGCTAGAAAAGTCGTCTTTCTTTGTTGAAAAGGAATTTTGTTGTTGAAATTTTAAGCGTTTTGTTTAAAAATTCAACTGACATCTAAATTTATGTTTCTGATAAAAGTTCATCTCTTTTTGGCAGGAGATGTTTTTGGTTGAAATATGAAATATTATATTTTTCGTTGAAATATCGTACTTTTTGTTTAGAAACTTACCTTTCCGGGGTTTAAATTCAACGGTTGAAAAAATCAAGTTTTTTACTTGAAAATAAAACTTTTTTATTTAAAATTATTTCTTTTGGTAGAAAATTTTTCCTGGGTAAATTTTTGTTTTAGTTGAAAATGAATCTGTTTTTTGAGGATTCAACTGTTTTTTTGCATTTTTTTTGTTTGGTTTAAGATTCATCTCTTTGGTAGAAAATACTTTGGTGTAAAATAAGTCTGGCTTGCGTATTAAACAATTTAGTTGAATTTTTTTTTTTTTGTCCGTAAAACTTTTCTTGGTTGAAAATTTATCTCCTTTTTTGAAAATGTATATTTTTGGTTTAAAAATTCAAGTCTTCTTAGAATTTTTATCTGTTTTGGTTAAAAATGTTGAAAATTTTTATTGAAAATTAATTTCTAATAGCTGAGGATGGAACTGTTTCGTTGAAATTTTTTTTTTAAATATATTTTTTTGAAACTTCATCGTTTTGGTTAAAAATTCTTTTTTTTTCTGTGTTGAAAATTAATTTTTCGTAAAAATTTATATTTCATTTTTGGTTGAAAATTGATATTTTTTATTGAAAATTTATAATTTTTAGTTGTAAATTCATGTATTGTGTTGAAAATTCATCAATTGATAGAAAATTAGTCTTATTGGTTGAAAATTCTTTTTTGTCTTAGAAAATTAAACTATTTGGTTAAATAATAATCTGGTTTGTTTGATGAGTTAATTTAAAAGTCGACTAGTATAATTCTGGTTCAGAATTCAGCTCATTTGGACGAAAAGTTGATTCCTTTTTTATTTAAAAATAATTTTTTAACTAAGAATTCAAATATTCTAGTTTTGGTTGACAATTTTAACTGTTCGATAAAAAGTGGAATCATTTTGATAAAAATTCATTTTATTGACTAAAGATTTAACTATTTTGTAGAAAATTTTTTCTTTCTTGGTTGAAACTTATTTTTTTTAACTGAAATTCTATCTATTCCATTAATAATGAAAACTGTATCTCATTTAGTTGTCAGTTAAACTGCTGGAGTAAAAATTCATTTTAGTAGTTTAAAGATTAAAAATTTATTTATTTTTAGTTAATTTTTTAACTAAAAATTCAACTACTCCATTAATGACTGAAGATTCTAATTTTTGGTTGATAATTCGTAATTTCCGGTTAAAAAGTCAACTGTTTTGTAGAAAATTGGTCTTTTGACTTGGAAATTCAACAATTTAGTAAAAAATTTTATTATTTGGTTGACAATTCTTCTATTTGGTTACAAATCAACCTTTTAGTAAAAAATGTATATTATGCTCTGAAAATTAAATAATATTGTTGATTTTTTGTTCTCTTTACTAAAAAATCTTTGCTGGTTGAAAATTCAACTGTTTTGTTAAAAATTCTTCTTTTTGGATTAAAAATCTTTTGGTTGAAATTTGATATATTTTTGGTTAAAAATGCAATTATTTTGTCAAAAATTAAACTCTTTTATATATTGAGATTGGAAAATAATCAAATTTTCAAGAATAATTTTATGCCTAAAAACACGAAAAAAATTCTATTATTAAAAAATCAGATTTCCAAACTATCTCACTTTTCGGCTCGTTGATATTTATGTCTGTAATGAGCCGAAAAGTGAGATAGTTTGGAAATCTGATTTTTTAATGATAGAATTTTTTTCGTGTTTTTAGGCATAAA
>JAAAKG020176462.1:0-52715 GCA_010014905.2 Druon quercuslanigerum | reverse complement strand
AATAATATTGATATAGACCAGTAGACAAACAAAAATTAACATCTAAAATTAATAATTAAATATTCCCTGGTCAATAAGCCTAAGATCAACAAATAAAATTTAAAATTAATTTCGAACTTAAATGATTTCAAGTAATTTAAACGTACCGTGATTCCGGCGCAAATAGCCATAACCTAATTTAAAACAAAATGTAGATTTTTCAGGTTTTGAACAAAAAATTATAAGCTTACTAAGAAATGCGAAAGACTTCAAAAGAATAAAACCAATTTCTTAAGATTGCTGGGAACATTTCTAATTCTTTTTTATTTTGAAAAGTGATTATTTGAATTATTTATAAAGATATTTAGAAAGTATAAAAAAACTGCAATCATATTTTTCAATTTAAAAATATTTAAAACATGTAGGGTTTTCAATAGTGAAATAAAATTTTGAAGCTTGTTAAAAAGATCTAAACCATTTAAAGTAAAAATAATTCAACCTCTAACGTAAAAACTGTTCAATTAAAAAATTTTAACTCTCAATGTTTATTGTTTCCAGCATAAAATTGGTAAATACTATAATTTCTTTAATTTTGATATTTATTGATTATTTCTTTAATTTAGAGCATTAAAAGTGATAACATCTATTTATATTTGTGGAATTGAATCTGAATCATTGAACTCGTGAATTTTTAAAAGTAAAAAATTCTAAATTTTTCGGTTTAAATGCATTAAATTGAAAATTATTTAGTTGAAAAGTGTTAGTACTCTTCAATTTAAATGGTGATATTCTTAGCTTTAGAGTTCGAACTTTTTAATTTAATTGACCGTAAAAAATTTTTGTGAACTTGGAAATAACCGGAAATTTTTTTCTCAGATGAAAGCTCTTTTATTTCAAAAAAATGTACCTGGGAAACTTTTTTCATCTTGGAAAACCTGAAAAGACCTGGATTTTTGTTCTGCAGAAGAAAAAAATGCTAGACATCCTGATTAAATAAACATTACAATATTTGTCACATGATTTCAGAACATGATGAACAAACTTCAAGATGAGTGCACAAACTACAACGGATCTCTCCCAACATACGAATCTGTGAGGGAGGGTAATCTCTATGCAGGACAACATGACGATACAAGCTGGTACCGGTGAGTATTTCTACTGTAATCCTCAAGCCTAAAGTTCGGATGAACCTGAAGCGATGCTAATTAAATCGTTTTTTATTAGCGTTTGCATACTCAACAAATTTGCGGACCACAGAGTCACAGTTTATTTCTGTGACTATGGTGAAATGGCAATAATTTCACCGAAAAAACTGCAGCCACTTCTTGGTCAGTTTTGTGAATTGCCGTACCAGGCAATCAATGCAAGATTAGCAGGTAATTCTTGCACTCAATCTTCCGGGTTTAAGGTTAAAGACGCTTGCTTAATGCTTGGTGCCAGCATTTGCAAAATATGGCAAGAATTATGCACTATGCTACTACTCAGTACATATTTCATGAAACTAATGTTTTGATTTTTCATTTACACGGACAAAAGTTGAAAACAATTTTTTATTTGATTTTCATTTGATAGAATGTAATTTAAAAATGTTCCAAGAATGTTGAGAAGCAGTTTTCCATTTTTCTCCATATAAACGAAAAATGTGTATCTTGAAGTATCTGTTCATTAGTAATATGACCATTTGTTTGTATGTAGAATAAAATCAGGGTTGCTACAACATTCCCTCACTTCTCTGAAAAATTTTAATTTTCTACAAATTTCTACAATTTTCAACCAAAAAGATAATTTTTTACTGCAAAAGGGCCAATTTTTAACAACGTACATGAATTTTCACGCCAATTATAAAGATAAATTTTGAACCAAGAGCGTAATAAATAATTAAATTAAATTTTCAACCAAATAAAGGAGTTTTAACCACAATTATGAATTTTGAAAATCAATCATCTACCAAAAAATACCAATTCTCAAGAAAAGACATACATCTTCCCCTAAAGAGGATTTTTCAACTAAACTAAAAAAGACAAATTCAAATTTGACAACTTAATTTTGAATTTAGTTTTCGAAATTAACAGGAAATATCAATTTGCAACCAAAAATGCAATGCTTAAATTATAAATGTTAAACTGAAACTGGAATATGTACTCAAATTTCCAACCAAAAATATTAATTCATAACAGCAATGACGATTTTTAGTAAAAAAAAAAAAAAAAATTAAAAAAATTTTCAACGGAAAATAGTTTTATTCAACAAAAAATATAAATTTTGAATAAAGTAATTCAATTTTTAATTCAAGATTTTAAATAAAAAATAGATTAGCTTAAATTTTCAGTTAAAGCAATAAAACTTCAACTCAAGCATAAATTTTCCACCAAAATAAGTGCATTTTCAACTTAAAAAAATGTAAGTAAAAGTGAAAGTTACATTTTCAGTGAAGAAAATTAATTTAAACTTAAAAAACGAATTTTTTAGTTCAATTTTCAACCAAATAAATTGATTTTTAATTAAAATAATGAATCTAGAAACAAAAATACAAGTTTTCAACAAAAAAGTTAATTTTTAAGCAATAAGTAGAACTATTTACCAAAATCGCTGAATTTTCAACACTAAAAGATGAATTTTATGTAAATTCAGTTGAATTTTTAATTTAAAAAATGTCTGTAACAACATTGTTAAATTTTACACAATTCTATTTCTCAAATCTCACGTTCTCCCTGACTTTCTCTAACCACTTTTAAATAACTTGACTCACTGAATTTACAGCATTTTTAACAACAGAAAACGCCTTTCTACAATAAGATATGAACTTTTAAACCAAAAACGAAAAGTTTGAACAAAAGAATTGATTTTTGAAGTAAGAGATTTTCAATACATAAAAAATGTTATATTTTCAACATAAAATTTAATTTTTAAGCTATCAGTAGAATTTTTGGTCAAAATCGTTGAATTTTCAACGCAAAAAGACGTATTTTCAACAAAACCGTTAAATTTTCCACCAAAAAGAGTAACATTTTAACAAAGTGGAATTTTCAACAAAAATTTAATTTTCAACCTATGAGTAGACTTTTTGATAAAAATAGTTGGATTATTAAACCAAAAAGACGAATTTAAAAATAAAACATTTGAATTTTCAACCGGTAAGGTTGACTAACAAAAGTTGTCGAATTTTCAACAAAATAATAAAATTAACTTCAACTTCAATTTATCGAATATTCCCTGACTTTCCAGCCATTAATTGAGTTGTCGTGCTTAATGACTCCTATCTGAAAAAAATAATTGTTCTGTGGTTGTCAAATAAAAAACATAATTTTTTATGAAAAATGTTAAAATTCATTTAAAAAAACCCATTAATTTAACCATTTTTTTGCAATAGAATTTTTTCTTCGCGTCGCTTCTAACGAAATTTTTAAAAATGATTGCATTTATTAAATGACATCTTATTTTTTCCGGGAAAACAGTCTCTAGAACTCTGCTGTTTCCAATTTTGAAAGTAAATTTTTCTTTGCCTGGAATCGTCAGAACAACTTTTTTTGTTGAGAAAACATTTTGAAAACAAATAATTATATTATTAAGATTATTTAGTTATTTAAAATTATAAACAGTAGGGTTGAAGAGAATGGTTACCCGGAAAAAATTGGCCGTCATTGATTAAAATGCCATCATTTTTCAAAGATTGATAAGAAGCGACGGTGTCAGAAAAAATGTAATTCTCTCTCGAAAAACATGGTTAACATTAATTTTTGTTGTGAATTTAACATTTTTCATAAAAAATTTGAATAAGTAGCATTGATTACCAAAATTGTTGAAGTTTCAACCCAAAAGTATCATTTTTCAACAAAATGGTTAAATTATCAACCCAAAAAAATGGCTTTTTAAAAAAATTGTCGACTTTTCCACAAAGTCTAATTCTCCGGCTCTTTTAGGTTTTCCCTGACTGCACCATTCCCTGACCTGTAGCAACCCTGGCATAAAACTTCTGGAACCCTCAATTTCTAATATGGTTAATGAATGCTTTGTTCTAATCTGCTAGCTAATTAAAAAAAATTTGAATAAATTAATTAATAACAAGTAAATAATATACTAGCACACTGCGAGAAATTTCAGGAGATTAATTCTCGGCCACGTCTCTTTGCTCTCAGGTTTCGAATTCTATGCTTCTAGATCACAGAGTCCGAGACTTTAAATCACGTTAAAAATTGCAGCTATAAAAGCATGCGCTTCTGTGAAATATCTCTTCTCTTGAAATTTCTCTCCGTGTACATATAATTAATTTATCAACTACAATTAAATTTTTATTTGCAGACGTGAAGCCGGTAAATATCGACTGGTCGGTGGAAGATTGTTTGCGTTTTCAAGAACTGACAGTCGAAAAGGATCTTGTATCCGTTGTTAAAGAAATTGTCCTGGACCCATCGTCCGGTGATATGGTGCTAAGTTTGACGCTCATCGATGTGTCGGACAGTGACGACGTTTTCATCGACAAAGTTCTTATTGATGAAGGCCGAGCCGAACAAGTATAGGATCAAAAGAAAAAGGACGAGAGAGAGAGAGAGAGAGAGAGGTTCTGAACTATCTGCGATGTAAATAATGTAGATGCGAGACTACTAATTTTAACGTCGATTTAAAAAACATAAATCTTCCGGATTAGGAAAAGGCGTGTGAGTAAAACTTTACAAGCTTTACGTGCGTAAACATAAGACTAGCTTATCAAATCACCAGTGATTTATTTAGAGCTCGAGAAGAAAGTGACATAGCTTAATAATTTAAACGAGAGTTAGAGAGACACACTATAAGTATTTTAGAGTTTAAAGATAAATATTTTTTTATTTAACGCTTTAATACTTAGATATCTATTATCGTAGAAGACATTGTCTTCAAAACAGAGCGTTGTGATTTTCAATTTGACGATTCGCAAAAAAGATATAGATTGACTGGAGGGAAAGAAAAATGTAGGAGAAATGGTTGTAATTTAAAAAAAATTGCACTTACTGTGTTGTATTCTTTTATTTTTTTATGATATTTTTCAATTTTCTAAACTGCGTTATCATTCAGCCTAGTTGTGTAAAGTAAGGCCTTGAATTAAAAACCGAATTATTAAAAGTTTCAAAAGACTGTAACTAGATTGGAGATTGTGACACTAGATTCCATTGTGTCAATTTTCCATATAAGTGCCAATAAACGTTCATGAGTTTGACTTTTAAATGGATTTGTTATTCTTTATCTGCATATACCTTTTTCTTGCTGGAGTTTTCGGCAAATTAGTTTTATTTATCATAATGTAATAACTATATTAGGTTTAAAATTTATCTATTTTGTCTAAAAATTACAACAATTTATTTGAAAAATAATCCGTTTTAACCTGTTTTATTTTAAATTAATATATTTTTTGTTGAAATTTCAAAAATTACCTTTTTATGTAACGTTTGGAATTAATTTTTTTTTAGTTGTTGACTTAAAAATCCTTTTTGGGTGAAAATTCAACTATGTTCTTAATTGTGAGAGGAACTCCTTTGTTAAAAATAAAAATTTTTTGGTTGATCATCATTTTAGTTGAAAACCCTTGTTCTTTATTCAAAATTCAACTGTTATGTTGAAAATTAATTTTTCTCGCCAGAAAATTTAACTATTCGACGAATGGTTCAAAATTCGAATATTTTTTAGTTAAAAATTACAACTAGTTGAAAATTCATTGGGTCTGGTGGAGGTTTCAACTGTTTTATTGAAAATTCGTATTTTTCCATTAATTTCAACATTTTTCTTGTTGAAATGTCAGCTACAACATTTTTTATTGAGAATTATCTTTCATTATCAAAGATTAATTTACTTAGCTGAAAGTATAACTTTACTTAAAAATTCCTTTCTTTGTCTAAAAAAGTCGTTTTCTTTTTTCGTTAAAATTTAATTTGACTAATTCATATTTTTGATGAAAATGTAACTATTAGGTTGAAGAGTCTCTTAATTAAACTATTTGATTAATAATTCATGTACTTTGTTAAAAATTAATTTTTGTGCAGAAAATTATTTTTTTAATTGTAAATGTGTCTTTTTGATTGAAAATTCTTTTCTTCGGTTGAGAATTATTTTTTTTCAATAGAACATTTTTTTTGGGATGAAAAGTCAATTTTCTTGTTAAAGATGCATATTTTCCTATTAAAAACTTAACTGTTTTGCAGGAAAACCGTCTTTTTGCATAAAAACTCTACAGTTTTAATGAAATTTTGTTTCTTTATTGACTGAAATATCTTTTTTTGTTATAAATTTGATTAATTTGTTAAAAATTCGTATTTTTGGTTTAATTTAACAGTTTTTGATTTAAAGTAAATACTTTGTAATTAAAAGTTAAACGTTTTGATTAAAAGTTCATGTATTTTATTGAAAATCCGTCTTTCCTGGTAAAAATTTAATCTTCTTGGTTGAAAATTTCTGTGAATTGCTTGACATATCAACGTTTGAACTGCTTTTTTAAGGAATTAACTTTTTTTACTAAGGATTTAAAATTATAGTTAAAAATTAATCCTTTTGGCTTGAAAATTAAACTATTTGGTGAAAAAAATCATATTTTTGGGTTAAAATGTAACTTTTTTGTAGATAATTCCTCTTTTTGGTTGAAAATTCAATAACTATGTTAAAAAAATCGTTTTTCTGTTCACACTGTGTGAGTAGAACGTTCAACTATTTGGTAGATTATTCATTTATTTTTGAAGAACCGTTTTTTAGTGTAGAAAATTGATCTCGTTTGTTGAAAATTCACCTTTCTTGATTGAAAATTAACTTTTTTGATGAAAATTTAACTGTTTTCTAAAAAATTGGTCATTGTATTCAGGGTGGTAACTTGACATGAAAGAAAACAGGGAAATGGCCGAAAATTTACTTCTGATCGCAGTAAAGTTCAAGTTTTAATTATTTTAATAACTTTGGTAAATTTATCAACGTATTTTGTACTTTTTTTGCAATTTTAATTTATCTTTTTATTAATTTAGAAATTATGATAGTTGTTGAAAAATGTATGTACTTTGTGAAAACTTCGCTGTTATATGTAGTAAATTATTATTTCTGGTTGAATTTTCTTTTTATATAAAATTCGACTGTTCCAGTTAAAGATTCATCATTTTAGTTGATAATTCATCAGTTAGGATAAAAATTGGTCTTTTTCAATTTAAAATTTAACTATTTCGTTAAAAATTCACATATTTGGTCAGAAATCGATTTTTTGTAGAAAATTATATTTTTCTTTAAAAATTAATCTTCTTTTTCAAAAATTCTTCTTTTGGTTAAACATTTAAGTGTTGCAATTAAATATTTATAATTTTAGTTGAAAATTGATCCTTCAGGTTGGAAATAACTTAGTTAAAAGCTTAACAAATTTGTTGGAAATTAATGGTTTTGGTTGAAAATTCATTATTCTAATTAAAAAATAAATTTTGATTGTTTGAAATACGACCTATTTAATTAAAAAATAATTTTTTTCGTGAACGGAAAGGAAATTTTTGGCAAAAATTGGCCTACTTTGTTGAAAAATATATATATATATTTTTTAATTGAAAATTATGTTTTTCTTTGTAGTAATTAATCTTCTTGATTGAAAATTCATCATTTTGGGTCAAAAATGTAATTATTGCGGTTAAAGATTCATCATTTTAGTTGAATATTCTTCAGTTTGTTTGAAAATGTTTTTTTTTTTATAAAATAGTTTTTTTGTGGAAAGTAATTTTTTAACTGAAAATTTAACCCATTGCAATTGGACATTCCATAGTTGTGGTTAAATATTCTTCCGTTTGATTGAACGTAAATTTTTTCAACTTAAAATTTAATTATTTAAGCTTTGATTGAGAATTGATCTTTTTTAGTAAAATTTAATTTTTTGATTTTGAAAATTCAAGTATTTTAGTCGAAGATTCATCAGTTTAGTTAAGAATTCATTAGTTAGGTTGAAAATTTATATTTTTAGTGGAAAATGTAAGTATTTTTTTCAAAAGTAATTTATTTTGCATTTTTTTGTTCCGTTGTGTTAAAGGATTTTTAGAATGCAGGTCATGAATTAAAATAAGTGTTTGCGTTTAGCGGCAAGTATGAATATGTTACTTTCAGTTGACCAGGAAAGTTGAAAAACTTGATCGGGAAAAATCAAGAAATGACTGGGAATTTGAAATCGTGTGTAGAATCGGTACCCTGTTCTTGAAAATTAAAATATTTCATTTAATTCAATCTTTTTTTGTGTAAAAAAAATCGACCATTTGATTGATGATGAAAAAGTAAATTGAAAATCTTTGTATGCCGAAAATGGACATTTTGGTTTGAAATTCAACTATTTGATTAAAAATATAAATATTTTTGGAAACTTTAAAAATCCAATTATTTTTTGAAAATTTATCTATTGTGGTAAACTGTTAGTCCTCATTTTTGGTCCAAAATTCAACTATGTTGTTAAAAACTCATCCTTTTGGATTGATAATTCATCTTTTATGGTAGAAAATTCCACTATTTTGTTGAACACTTAGGAATTTAAAGTGTTTCGTGTTGAATTCAATATGTTATCTACATGAATTTTGTTTAAAATAACTTATAAACTTAAAATCCGTTCTTGGCCAATATTTACGGTACTTTCAAGGGTGGGGGAGGTAAAAAGCCCGAAATGGATAAATTAGTTTACTGATGGCCCATAACTGGAAAAATATTCGTTATGACAAGAAAGTGACTTGGCGCCGCCGAGGCGCCACCAGACCTTCAAAAACCATCCAAATATTAAGCTGAAAATTAATAACTTAACAATTTTTAATATCTAATTACTTGCAAATATTACAAATATTACTACATTTTTCAGCCTCGATGGAGTAGTCGGTTAAAAGGATGATCAACAGGGAGTAAAAGTCTTCCAATTTACCTCCTTTGTTGTCGAGATCTATTATTCTGTCAGTGGTCAGTGTACTGCGATCAACTCATTTTTTTCATCGCAGCGACATCCCTTCTTTTCGCATCAACGAGAGGGGGTAGAATAACGTCACATCAGTGGAATATTTGCCTCCTCGGAAGTCTCCCGGTCGTACCTTCCAAGAGTAACATCGCTTGTGGAAGATAAATTTTCTTCCTCTGGATCTTTCTATCATCTCGTTCGGGTAAATCATTGTGAATCAATTTTTTTATAATTATCGATCGGTTTAAGTAGATCTGCGAATCTCTGTTATTTCTGTAATTCTGTTTCAAATGTTTTCAAATCTCTATGGTTCTCTTCTTCTCAGTGTTTAACAGTTATCTTTTCATTTTTTTAAAAAATATGTTTCTTCTTTAATCATTTCCCTGATATATATTAATTCAAGAATTCAAGAATTTTTGGGCTTTATTTGATTTTTAAATGGATTGCAACAGATTAGAGAATTCTAGTAATTCAGAAAAAATCAGGAAATTTAAAACTAGCCATTGAATGTCAGGGAATTTTCGATAAACAAAATAAAGTTAATTTTATTATTTTGTTGAAAATTCAACAATTTTGTTATAAAGTCATTTTTTTTAAATTCGTCTTTTTGGGTTATAGAATCATCTGTTTTTGTAGAAATTGGATTTTTGTCATTGTTAAAAATCACAACTGTTTGGCTGAAAAATCATTTTTGTTTGTTAAAAATTATTATTTTTTTAATTAATTTTTTTCACTCAAAATTTAACTATTCCATGTTTGGTATAAAGTTCTTATATTATGTTGAAAACTTATTTCTTTGGGCAATTTAACTTCGTGCATTAATGTATTTTCTGCAAAGTTATTCTTTTTAAATCATTCTTATGGTTGAAAATTATTATTTTTTTAATTAATTTTTTAAACTGAAAATTTAACTACTCAATTTTATGTCGACAATTCGTCTTTTTTTCATAGAAAAGTAATCTCATTAGTTGAAACTTCACCTTTTTGTTTGAAAATTCATTTCTTTGCCCGAAAATTGAACTACTTTGTTGAAAATTTATTCTTTTTCGTTGAAAATTAATTTTTTTTCGTAGAAAATTAATCTTTTGGGTTGAAAGTTTCTTATGTTTAGTTAACAAATCTTTTTTTTATTTACCATTTTATCTGAAAATTTATTTTAAATATTTGAAATCTAATTATTCCACTGAAAATTTTTTATTTCTATGTTTGGTAACATAAATTCATTTCTTTTGTCGAAAATTGAAGTATTTTTTTTTTAAATTTGTCTTGATATTATTTGGTTAATTTTTTTTTCTTTGAAGATTCGTCATTTTAATTCCAAATTAATTTCTTTCGTTGAATATCGTACTATTATATTAAAAAATTTCTTTAAAAAATTTAATATTTTGTTGAAAATTCATGTATTTGTTAAAAAGTAGTGTTCGTGGTTGAAAACTGATGTTTTTGTTAAAAATTAATTTCCGAATGGAAATTATATTTTTATAAATGAAAATTAACTTTTTAATTGAAAAGTTAACTATTTTATTTTTTGTAGAAAATGTATCTTCTTTGATCGACTATATTATTTAGTAGAACTACTTTGTTAAAAGTATTTTTCCTCTGACAATTTAGTTTTTAACTGAAACTTTACCTTTCTATTTTTTGTTGAAAATCAGTCTTTTTTGGTTGAAAATTCAACATATTTGTTGAATTTATATTTGTTGTTCTTTTTTGAGAACTAATTTTTTATCGAAGATTTATTTATTTGTTTGGAAATTTAGCGGTTTAAAAAAATTAGTAGTAAAAATTTAATTTTTTTATTTTTGGTTCAAAATTGTTCTTTTTGATTTGAAAACTTTCAGTGACTTTTTCAGTAAAATTGTTGAGAATATATTTAAAAACAAAATTTTTGTTATTAACATTATTTATCTCCTAGGTTAGGGAAAATAAAAAATTGGGCAGGGAATTCCGAAGTTTGGATTTTTTAGCAATCCTGTTTAAAAAATCGTAACATAAATCACTAATTGAAGGATAATATTTAAATAATACTATAATCATTTAATTTTTTAAATTTCGCCTTTTAGTAATAATGATATCTTTGTTTCCAGAATAATTTTAAATGTAATCTCTGAACGATATTGATTTCCATTAATATTTAGGGATAAAAATATCTATTCATGCGTTCCTCTAATGTAAAAATAGAAAAGTTATCTTTTCAATCGTATCAACAAACTTGAAGGGACAAATTATATTTAACAAACATGTTATAAATATTTGAGAATGCATACTTTATACTAAATTTTTTGTAAAGTAAATAATGGTATTTTGATTTTTGTAATTAATGAGGAAATTAATATAAATCTTTCAGTTCTGCGTCTCACTATTGCGTTCTAAAACTACTCATGTTCGCATGCAATCTCTTTTATTTTGGAATCTGTCACCTAAATGCTATTTAAACAAGTCTATTTATAATGCCTGAAAACTGCTTTTCTCAACTGTTAATTTTTTTATCTAAACTGTGATGCGTTTTAATTTAAAATATTTTCTTACACGCTCGTTTCTAACTGTTTTTGAATTTCACGCTTTATAATGTGGCATACTGCATAATATTTGTTATATCTATAAATGTGACACAAGTTCTATTTGTGGGGAAAATGGTTGGCCGAAAAAAATGCACGAGCTTGAAGATTTCCATTCACCAAGAGCTGTTTTGATGTCGAGACCTTTGAATGTTTGTACTTTTATTGTCACGAAAGTCATTGTTGTAGGTGAGATAATTTAAAGAAGTCCGAAATGAAGAGATTCGATGCGATCGCGTTATTAATGACAACTTAAATGCACGGGGTGCATTAAGTGAACGAGAGATAATGATTACAGAACAAACTTGGAGCATGATGCTGGACAGTGACACCACTGGGACTAATGAGTAAGTCATTTTTTCATTAAAAATATTATTCAAGAATTAACCTTCTCGGAAAGTTTCCGAATTAAGAATTCTGAGCGATTAAAAATTCACTAAATTAAAAATCGAATCTAAGTTGTGCAATTTTTGATTTAAGCATTAAAAACTGTCTATTTTAAAATTGAAATTGTTCGAATTGTCCTTAATCCTCCATTTTGGTTGGCATATCAACTAAAAAATTTGGGTTGAAAATTCAACTAGTTTGTTAACAATTAAATTATCTGTTAAAAATGTAATTTTTTGGGGGTAAAAATTCATCTCTTATCGTAGAAATTTCATCTTTATAATTTAAAATTATCTTTTGTATTGAAAATATATATTTTCGGTTTAAAAATTCATCTCTTTTTTGTTAAAAATTGGTCTTTTTGGCTTGTTTCAGAATAAATAATCATGAACGATTTTTAATTCACTACATTAAAAATTTAAAAGAAGTTGTACAATTTTCAATAAAAACATTAAAAACAGTCTGGTTTAAAAGTTTGCAATTTCTAAAGTTAAAAAGTTCATTTTTTCGCGTTAAGAATTCATCTTTTGTTGTAGAAATTTCATCTTGATAGTTGAAAATTAATTTTTGTGTTCATATTTCCAGTTTGAAAAATCACCTTTTTCGTAGAAAAGTTAGTTAATTAAAATTAACTTTTTTGTTAAGAAGTTCATTGTTTCGATTTGTTAAAAATTCGTATTTTGTGTTGAAAATTCAACTATTTCGTTTAACATTAACTTTTTATTAAAAAATTCACTTTTTTGGATTAAGAATTCATCTCTTGTCAAAAATTTCATCTGCAGAGTTGAAAAAGAACGTTTAGGTTGAAATTCAACTAACAAACTATTAACTAGATATTTAATTATTTGGTTGAAAATCCAAATATTTGGTTTAGAATTGACTTTTTTGTAAAAAAAATTTGTTTGTTTGTTTAAACAAACAAATTAACATCAAAAAAATTAACATTTATGTCAAAACATTCATTTTTTCGATTCGAAAATTCATCTGTTTCGTAGAAAATTCTTCTTTTTGGCTTGCAAATTTAACCATTTTGTTTTAAATTAACTTTTTGTAAAATAATTCATTTTTTTGAGCAAAAAATTAATCTCTTATCTCAGAAATTTTAGCTTTATGATTCAAAATAATATTTCTGTTAAAAGAATCATTATTTCGGTTTGAAAATTCATCTGTTTTGTAAAAAATTCTTTTTGACTTAAAATTTCAACTACTTGGTTGAACATTTACTTTTTTGTTAAAAAATTCATTTTTTCAGTTTAAAAATTAATCTCTTATCGCAGAATTTTCATCTTTATGGTTAAAAATTAACATTTATGTCAAAACATTCATTTTTTCGATTCGAAAATTCATCTGCTTCGTAGAAAATTCTTCTTTTTGTTGAGAATTCAACATTTTGGTTCAAAATTAACTTTTTTGCAAGACAATGAATTTTTTTGTTTAAAAATTCATCTCTTATCGTAGAAATTTCATCTTCATGGTTAGAAATTAACATTTGTGTTGAACAATTAATTTTCTCGGGTTAAAAATTTATTTATTTTCGTAGAAATTTCATCTTTATAGTTGAGAATTAAATTTTGTGTTGAAAATTCATATTTCCGGTTTGATTGGACTTTCTGAACGATTATAAATTCACTACGTTAAAAGTTGAATAGAAGTTGTACAACTTTTAATTTAATTATTAAAAACTGCCTGATTTCGAATTAAAGTTGTTTAAAATTGTGTAATTTCTAATTTAAAATTAAAATTCCTAATTGTTCCTAATCCCTTTTTTTGGTTGTTATATCACCTAAAAATCTTGGATTGAAAATTTATCTTTTTGTGTTAAAAATTTAATTATTAGGTTGAAAGTTAACATTTTATTAAATAATTTATTTTTTCGGTTTAAAATACATTTCATTCTAAAGATTTCTCAAAGGCTTGTAAATCTGATTCCAAAGATTTCTAAATATTTTTAAAGATTTCACAATGATTTTAAAGTTTCTAAAAGATCTCACAAATATTTGAAACGATTTCAAATATTTCAAAAGGTTTAAAAACATTTTAGAAGATTAGAAAAAAATTCTTGCAGATTTCAATAGATTTCAAAAAGATTTCAAAAAGATTTCATTACTTTTCAAAAGATTCCTATCATTTTCAAAATTTCACAAGATTTCAAAATACCTCACAAAGATTTCAAAAATTTCAAAATGAACTACCTAACATTTTTTAATTACTTGCACATTTTATTTTGAAGTTTGACGTCGATAGCTTGCGTTATGTGTCAATTTGAAAAATATGATCTAATTCTGCAATATTCTTCAAAGTAGCAATTTTTTTTTATTTTTAGAAAGTCAATAATTTTTGTATAAATTCTAATTGTGCGGTACTAAATAAAATGGAACGGTACAAAAATGGTAAAATTATTTGAAATCAGATCAATCTTTTCTTCTACCGACAATATTTATGAATGTTAAATCATAGATTATTTTGTATGTCTACGGTCCAGATAAATTAAAATAAAATTGAGCCAAAAAACGTTTTTTTCGAACTCAGAATTTATTCGATTAAAAACTCCTTTTTCAATCCTTGAAGTTTCGGTACAATTTTTGTTTGAATTTTTCTTCGCCTTTCCTGACTTACGATAAAGTTGCCTTTCTGATTTTTAAAAATATAGTCCTTAATCGTTTAAAGTCTCATTAATTTTTGAGACTTAAATATAACCATATTAATTGTTTTACAATTTGACTTAAGAAACAAATTTTTTGATTGGAAAAATTTCCAATAACATTGTTCTTTATTTTTTTTCACTCTTCGACATTTATATTATGTTTGTTTAATTCAAACTTGGAAAAATCAGTTCAAAAGCTTTCGAAAAAGGAACGCATTGTGCGGAAACGTCAAGGACTGAGAAAGGAGTCTTTCATCCGTAAGACATAAAGAAAAACCTTTGATTTAAAATTCATAGTACCAAATTTGTTTACCATAAAAAAAATAAATGGGCAATTTTTGTACGTGTATAGTAGAAGGGTATTTTACTGTTTGATTCACGAAAAAGGAAATTAAAAAAACTGGATTGATTGACCTGGAAAACCTGGAAAATACCTTGAATTTTGTTCCTAAGAATCGCTAGATATCCTGATTACATGTTAGAACCCCTTCCCTCCCATTTTAAGAATCCGTAAGGTTTTTTGTATGTTTACTCAATATATCGATAGTACATGAATTATTTTCATTGTAAACCAATTTTAAAGGTTTGCAAGGGATTTCACAGATTTGAAAGATTTTCAGTGATTTGAGTTTTGAGCTTTTTGAAAATCACCATATTTGGTGGCGGTGGTTTTTCTGAAAATATTTAAAGCCAATTTTCTCAAAAACCCAAAATTATGTTTTTTGTCCATTTTTACACAATCAAAGACAGATAACAAAACATATTAAAATAAAAGTTTGTATGTTTAAAAAAGAATTAAGAATTAAAAAAGTGGTTTTCCAGAAATTCTTCTTTTCATGTTTTCGAAATTCAATGAAAAATATAACGATTTTCAGGATGCTGCGCGCCTACAAAAAAATGTTTCGTAGCCTATTTTGACGTTAATTGAGTCTTTTAAACCTTCTCCTCCAATACTTTTCCTCTCCTAGCCCCTATTTTCCCCTACCCCCTACTTTCGCCTCCCCACCCTACTTCCCCAGTCTTCACTTCACTCATCGCTTTCTCTTTCTTCCCTTCTTCGTCCTTTCCTAACTTCTAAATTCTCTACTTTTCCTTCTCCTCACTTCCCCAGCAAACACTCAATTCTCCTACTTTTCTTCCCAGCTGTCACATTCTCTCTCCTACTCACTAAAAGTACCCTAATAGACATCCCTTCACATTCGTTACCTCATTTCCCCTCAATTCCTCTGATTTTCAATTTCCTTATTTTCCCTCCGCTTATGTCCCCTCACTACCCTACTCCTAATTCCGCTGTCTTTTCTTAATTCCCTAACCCTTATTACTGTCGGTTTCCTCTTTTCCCTCCCATTCTTTACCATTAATAACGTTCCCCTTACTTCCCCTCACTAGTTTGCCCCTCATTTCCCTTCACTCACCGTACTTCCCTTACCCTCATTTGCACTGCTTAAACTCTCCTCATTTCCCTTCACAGCCTCTACTGAACCTACCCTCATTTCCCCTACTTCACCTCCCATTATTTCCCCTACTTCACCTCCCATTATTTCCCCTACTTCACCTCCCATTATTTCCCCTACTTCACCTTCCCTTATTTTCCCTCACAATCCCACCCTATACACTGCTAATACTGTCAGGATCTCAGAGTGAGTGTGAGAGCGAAGAATGGAGAGAAAGAGAGCGCGCAAGAGAAAGCGAGAGGGAATGAGATGGAAGGGGTGAAAGAGTGATAGAGAGGGATTAAAAGAGTCAGTCAGAGGGAGAAGCGAAGGAGGGATAGAGGAGAGGAAGCGTTATCCTGGAAGCGTTACCGTTAACTAGTTTAGCGAGTTCACACCGTGTCTTCAGCAGTTATCACCTCAAAAAGTTATTCTAACCACAATCGATTTCAATTATCATATTTTCTTATAGTTAGAAAGAGGAAAATTGCGTAAGAAATGCTTTAGATTCTCCTTCGCCCCTGAGTAAGGATTCCTAAGTTTTTCTGCCCCCCCCCCCCACCCTTAAACGGTCCACGTAATTAATGGTAACTCCCTTATACAAATTTGAAAAATAGTTTTTGCGTTTAAAAACTGTTTTCCTGTTTAAAAAATGATGTACTTTGAATTACATTAAAGAAGAATAATACACAATGCATAAAGATATAACAAAATTTGTGTGGCTTCTTCTATTTTAGGTCGAATATATCGCCTAGGAAACAATTATGGATCAAAGCGGTGAAGAAGCTGACCTCGGAGAGATTGGGGAGGGAAAGTCTGGCAGCTTGGGACGACCGGAAGCAGAACGCTGACCCAGAGATGACGGATATGAAGGAAATGGACAAGGAGAAAGAAGCTCTTGATACTCCAGTTGAACCGGAAGTTGTTGTTTCTGAACCAACTGAAAAAGATGAAGAAGCTGAAATCCAACCAGGTACAAGTTGTCCCATATTCAAAATATAAATATCAAAGTAACTTTATTGAAAGAAGCATATTTTTATAATTCCTGTTATTTAAAAAATGTATTTATGAATAGGAATAAACTCCAATCAGGATGGCCGTAGGTCAGGAAACGTCATGGAATTTTGGTATTAAGGGAAAGATAGGTTTTAAAAATAATTGTAAAGTCAGCGAATATCTCATTTCTGTAAGAAGCGTTTTAAACTTTTAATGATTTTTTTTCTCAAATCAGCTTTAGAACAAATGCAATGGATTTTAAATACTTTAGGGTTTTTTTTAGGGATTTTTAGAAACTTTATAAAAATTCAAAGGATTCTCACTCTCTTAGAACATTTAAAAAAATTTTAAGGAATTTTCAAGAGAATCAAAAAATGTCAAGGAATTTTAATTATTTTAAGGGATTTAAGCAAATTTATAATATTTATTATATTAATATGAAATGATTTTACAGCACGTGTAATATTTTATGATATTTTAAAAGATTCCGAAAAATTTCCAAAGTCTGCAAAATTTCAAGGGATTTAAAAAAATTTGAAAGGATTTTTTAAATATTTTAGGGTATTTGGTTTAGATTTTAATAGTTTGGAGGGATTCTAACTCACTTTAAAATATTTTAAATTATATTGAATATTTAAGGGCATTTTAAAAGATTCCATGTAATATTCAAGAGATAAAAAAATTTGCAAGGGATTTCAAAAGATTTGAATGATTTTAAGGAAATTGAAAACTTTGCCATAATGTTTTATAAAATTTCATAGAATTTTAGAAGGTATGGAACCGTCTTATAGAAGCTATAAGGTTTTAAGTTATTTTAAAAGATTCCAAGGAATTTCAAAATCTTTAAAAAATTTCAAAGGATTTTATATGTTTTAGGGTATTTTTAATAATTCCAACTATTTCTCAAGAGTTTTAAAACATTTTCAGGGATTTCAAAATATTCTAAATATTGTAGGATATTTTAACATATTCCAAGGAATTTCAAAGGATTTGAAATATTTTAGGGTAATTTTTAAAATTCCAAGGATTTTTCAAGAGTTTTCAAACATTTCAAGGGATTTTAAAAGATTCTAAATATTTCAGGATATTTTAAAAGTTTTCAAGCAATTTTTATGAGTTTTAAAGAAGTTCAAGAAATTTCAAAGGATTCGAAATATTTTAAGGTATTTTTGAAAAATCCAAGGATCTTTCAAGGGGCTTAAAACATTTCAAGGGATTTTAAAATATTCTAAATATTTTAGGATAATTTACGATTTCAGGGAATCTTCAAAATAATTAAATAATATCAATGAATTTCCAAGGATTTTAATGATATAAAAAAACTTAAATGTGGTTGTCACGAATTCCTTAGAATTTTAGAAAATAGTGAACAATTTTGCATGACACCTAAGGTCTTAAAATATTTTATTTCCTCTAAATTCACAACAGTTTTACTGTAATCCATTGTTTTTTTCAATTCATTTAAATATGTTTGTAGTCTTATAATTCAAATTCTTTTAAATTCATTTAAATTGTTTATTATTATTCACAATAATAATGAATAATAGTTACATTACAGTTTTTCTTTAAAAAAAATAATGGTCAGGGAAAATGAAAAATTAGGGAACAGTCAGGGAATTTTGAAAATAAAGTGTTAAGGCCACACTTTCTCCTATTTTTTTACAATAATTAATCGAATTATTTTCAGGAACAAGACAGGAAATCAATCAGAAAAGTTTTTATCCACTGTTAACTCAATTAAGAAAACGATATTTCGAACTTATATGAGTTCTTAACGAAGGGCTCCTACTGATATGTATTTCTAACATCACTTTTATGCATGCATTTTTCAAAGAATGAGAAAAGACGATATTGAAAATCATAAATTATTACATTGAGTTCTAAAAAACTAATTTACAATATTGACTTTTATGACCCTAATATTTTTATTATATAGCCTGGGGTGGTACAAAAAGTTTAGTCGCTTCTTAGAGAAATTTCGAGAAATAATTTCAACACAATAACTTTTAATTTTTACCGCCCCCCCCCTAACACCCCGTTATTTTTACCGAAATATGCCCCAAAAATTTCAGAATAGCTGTTTTATGTAAAGTTCATGATAAAGACAGTATTTGTTTAAAAAATATTTTTTTCCACTGAATCTTGAAAAAATAGTACTTTCTACGAATAATGACATAATGAACGAACTTAAAGACCAATATTTTTTTTCTCGAGATATTTTGCAATTATTTAAATAATTTTAATTTGTTTAAATAATTGTTTATCTCCATATGTTGTGAGAAATTATTATTTTCTGGAATTAACGACCCAGTTAATGAATGCTAAGAGCGATATTATTTTTGGAAGAGAATTTAGTTATTTAGACAATTGAACTCACTTGCTTCTTTTCAGGAAAAAGATGGAGAAAGTTCTTGTTTTTCCGAATCTTTTACAAAATATCACATATTAACTAGTATTTTCTTATATCAACTAAGTTAACTTAAAATTGGTGTAATAAATGATTATTGCTTAAAAATATCTTTTAAACAAAGGAAAATTGTTTGAATCATTGCAAAATGTCTTTAAGAAAAAATATAACCCTTTGCCACCATTAACTGCGTGATTCATTGCAAAAAGTAGTAACCTTTTTTATGATTTACAGGGAAAATACATTGTTTAAACAAATGAAAATTATTCAGAAAATTCACAAATATTGTTAAAAAATATATCACGCTAAACATTCCTTAATTATGTCACTCATTCCAGAACAGATTAACTTTTTACGATTTACAGGGGAAAGCATTGTTTAAATAAATAAAAATTCGATTAAATAATTTCCAAATATTTAAAAAAAAATGTTTTTTTGACATTCATCAACTGTATCATTTGGCCCGAGAAATAATAACTTTTCACGATTTACAGGAGGGATAAAAATTTGTTCGCAAATAATAATTGTTTAAGGAATTGGAAAATTATTGAAAAATACTTGCTGCGTGAAAATAATTCATATTGAAGAAATTAAAAACGTAAAACTGCTATTTTGCATTTTTTGAGTAACTTCGGGACACAACACAGAGAGAAATTATTTTTTGAACCTTTCTTCAAAGGTGAATAAATTTTAGTTTATGAAACGTTAATGAAAAGTGCTTCTTTTTTCCATTTTTATTTTTCTAAAAACGAGCTTTTCCCATTTGAAGTCCCATGCTAACTTCAGAAGCCATTTTGAAACGGGTAAATGTGTACCTATTTGGAAAATAAAAAATATGGAATTTCTTTTTCTAAAACACGAACAAATTGGGGGGATCGATCGCCTAAAATTGAAGGTCGTACTTTTACCGTTATGAATTGGGACCACCCTAGTATACGCAAAACGAATCCTTTACAACAATATTAGAACTTCGTAAATAGAGAGCGGATTAGCGCCACATGAATTTAGACGGTTCTCCAAATGTGAGAGCCGAGCTGCGCTTACAATTTTTAAAAAGTGCATGAAATGATTTTGAATTAAAAACGTTTCACAATATTTTAGATTAGGTAAAATTATGAAAAAATTACGATATTTTCAAAGGAATGAAAATGACTTGAACTTAAATCATTTCTGAATGAAAACGTTTCAAATGAATAATTTTAAATTGGAAATTTTTTAACAGGATCGGGTTTGTGCCCCACCACCGCTAGCCCCTAAACCGGCACAGTATCAGAGTTTGACTATATTTCTTATTAAAAGCATTCGAAATTGAATAATTAAAATATTTAAGCTTTTGAAGTGTAATGAATTTAAATTCGAAGCCATTAAAATTTGACAATTTTAAATTGAAAACTAAATTGAATTGTTTAATGTCAAAGCTTCTGAAATTCTAGAAATCCATTAAATTTGTATTAATTAAAAAAATTATGGCCGTTCAAAATGGAAATATTGTTCAATTATAAACATTTATAATTAAATTATTTAAAAAAAACGTTTTAATTAAAAAGTAGTTTTCAATGGGAAACATTAAAAATTAAGGAATGTATACTCCAGAACCTTCATGATTCTTGGTAATATTATAAACAAATTTAATGAAAAAATGCGTTATTCAGGCATTTTATTCGACAAGACATTCGTTTTCTTTTATGTCAGTTTTTTTTAAATTTAGGAACCTCCTGATAATTTCGAAAAAATTTATAATTTGTTGATAAATTTTACGAGTTAATAAAACAAATTTATTAAAGAAATGCATTGTTCGAGCATTTGTCGACGGAGAAATTAGTTTTTTCAATGCCACTTCTTTTAATTGTTAACTTTATGAAAATTTTAGCAACATTCATGATTATTTTTTAAAGTTTAATGTTTTTAAAAGAAATTATATAATTAAATGCATTATTCAGGCATCTGTCGAAGGAAAAATTTGTTTTGTTCTATGTCAGTCATTTTTATTTGGATCTTCATGATAATTTCAGCAACATTCATTCAGTACTGCATTTTTTTACTAAATTTGTATTAAAAAATCATGCAATTTATCACATATGTAAGAATGTTAATAAAATTATCATGCATTTGTTTATTAAATTAGTAAACCATTTTTTAAATATTTAATTATGAATGTTGCTACAATAATTACAAATTTTGCAAGTAAAAGGACTGGCATTGAAACAAAATAATGTTTACATCAACAAATACGCGAAAAATACATTTTTTTTGTTATATTTGCTTCGAAAGTCATCAAATTTATTAAAAAATTATTAATTTTGTTGAATTTATCACGAGGCTCCTAATTTTTTAAAAACTGACACAGAAATAAACGAATTTTTCAATCAAAAAATGCCTGAATAATGCATTTGTTTATTTAATTGAATACGAAAATTGCTTTTAAATAATTACAATTATAACTACAATCATCACAGAGTTCCTACTTAAAAGGATTGGCATTGAAACAACTAGTTTTTCCGTCAAGAAATGCCCGAGTAATGCATGTGTTTATTATATATCTTTATAATATCAAAAAGAATAATCTTAAGAGAAATGGTCTTCATTATAATATTGTTTCTATTAAAATTAATTAAACGTCGGTGATTACAACAATTTCCCTAATATAATTGATGAGCACCAGGAACGTCAAATATAAAAAATTGGATTTTTCCTCATATTTATTTATTTATAAAAAAATTGAAAAACTAAAATAATAAAATCAAGCTCGATAACGGAACCAAAAAAAATATTTTTCCCCTCATTGCGACGGTTCACTGAATCTGAGTGCCGAGCGGCAGCGTTTGTCAGCTAACTTCACAGTGGCGCTAATGCGCTCTCTATTCATAAAAATGGTTTTTAAATTAGGATTCGAAAATGTGATTAAAATTTAATAAAATAATGAAATCATACATGACCAGTGTCAAGATTTTGGATACGAATTGTTTAACTGACGATTTACAGGCACGTTTTTTGTAGATGTCTTTAAGAAAGGAATTCTCTACAAGGGAATTTTTTGTCCATCGCTCACCAACAGCTTTCACAATAAACAAATGGAAATGTCGTATCTTCATTATTCGAATCGTCAACGGCAGAAATCTCTCATTATGCTCAACATTTTCGATCTTGGATTGAAGGTACAAAACCGATAAGGGACTCGAAAAATGACCCGTTTCTGAATCTGGGGGAAAACAGGTTCATGAATCATTTTTAATTTTACAAAATAACTGACCCACAGGGCTAAAACTTCGGTTCCTCAAAATTTTTAATCTCAAATATAGGTAAATGTGGAATATCGAGTGAAAAAAATTATTAAAAAATTGACTGAATGTTTCATTTCAACAACTGCTTTTGCACTTAAATTTTCTTTTTCCCTTTTCTTTAATTTCAGTAAAAATTTGTGATTTGCAGATCGCACTTTTGTCAATATGGCTGTGGAGAAGGAAAGCCACCGAGGGTCTCGTAGAGTCTTTATCCTGGACGGTTTCCTGTATGGCGTCTAATTTGTTGGTTTGTGTACTTGGATGGTGGCGTTGTTTCCCGAATAATTATTTATACTGGGCTTCTATCTTTACCTGGCTTCTCATCAATTCTCAAGGTTAGAATTATAAAACCAAAGTCGAAGTAATTCCAAAAAATATGAGTCTACATGTGATTAGAGTTATTGGGTTATCAGTCAGCTTGTGTATTTTTCTCTGATCTATGACATATGATGACTTTGTGAAGCTCTTCTCCTGGGGTGATAGCTATATTATGATTATATATGATTCGTATACTAGCGCAATGGTATAATAATAATAAACATATGAGTGATTCTCCATATATTAACCGTCAAACGGCACACTTTAATACAGCATACGTAGACGGTACACTTGTCAATATTAAATATAACATATTGAACGTATAATAAACATCTGGCATATATTACGCATATTTAAAAAATATATTTAATATTGTGTCTTAACAAACTGAAAATTGATTCGGTGCGAATTCGCACCAGTGTGCCATTTGAGGATTAACGTTACTTTAGATATGAACAACTTTTTTTTATGAATAACTTCAAATATCTTTTCTTTTTATCTAAACTTTAAAAGTTAAAAAAAACTTGAAAAACTAATTAGTTGTTTTTCAAAATTAGCATTATTGATATCTGGTTTTCATAAAAATAAGTGATGTAACGTTTTTTCTAATCGATCAATTTTAAGTATTTGCATTTAAAGATTCTTAAATTTTACATGTTTATAATTTAAAATGTCAGTTTGAAAGTTTTTTTTTTGTATAGTTTAAACGTAAAGATTTAGAATTAAAAAAGGTTCAATTTTTAAGATTTAAAATTATTCAAAATTTATTCAATTTTTTAATTTCGAATTTAAAATTATTCATTTTAAAATGTAAAAAATCAAAATCTTGAATTTTGAAAATATAGATTTACAAAATATTTCATTTTTAACCTATTTTAAAAGTGTAATTTTATTTCAGAAATGTTCTAATATCAGGAATTTTCCAAATTGTTTTTATCGTAAACTGGCCAGAATTTTATTATTCGGGAATTTTAAAATGTCAGAAACTTTTAATTTAGGAAATTCAACTAATTATTTGAAAGTTGAGCTACTTTGTTAAAAATTTATTCTTTTGTTTGAATATTCATGACTTTCATTGAAAATTGATCTCTTTGGTTAAAAATTAATCTTTTTTGGTTGGAGATTCAACTATTTTATTCAAAATTTGTCTTTCTTTGGTAATATTCAACTGTGTTAGAATCGATATTAAAATCTTGTTTAGTTGAAATATCAACCATGTCATCCTTCATTGAAAATTTGAAAAATCAGTAATTAATTTATATTTACAGTTGGTTGACTGAAAATGTTTGTTATTAAATAATTTCAATTTCAAACGTTATAGTGTTGCAATTGTTTAAATATTGTTCTAAATGTTAAAAGAAGTTTTTTCATATAAACAGAATTAAACATCTTTTTAAATTTATAAATCGGTACTAGTAGGTCATCAAAATTTTAACGAAGGTCATTCGAAGCGTCTCAAAGACACGAACAAATACACGAACAAATACACTTGAGATCTGATTATTGTATTTTGAATATAAAAAAGTTTTTCTCATATAAACAAGGTAACATTTTTTTAATATCTAATTTTAAGCGCAAGAAAAAACTAGTTTTAAGGTAGTTTGCGTGCTGAAAATTAGATATCTGAAAAAATAGCTTTTACTTACTAAAGTAAATTTTTTTAAACAAATAATTATTTAAGATTATTTAGTATTTAAAAAAATTGGAAACAGTAGAGAATTTTTTTCAGTAAAAACAAGAAGTCATTTATTAAAATGCAATTATTTTTCAAACATTGGTAACAAGCGGTGGCCAGAAAAAATTAAATTGCAGAAAACATGATTAAAATTAATGTATTTTCGTTATGAATTTTAACAGTTTTATAAAAAATATTTGTTTAATTTAAAATTACATATAATGAACAGAAAAAAAGTTACACGGGCGGAAGTTTTTAACAAATTGTATTTTCGAACTCCTGGCGTCGAATTATATCGAAATATGTCAAAAAAGTAGATTTTAAGATTTAGGTCATTACAAACTCTATGAGTCTGTCTACTAGGAACTAAAAGGAACTAGAAAAAGCTACGTGAAATATAACAATCGATTTTCTATAATAATGCTTATAGGTATCAGATTCTCTTTAAAACGTTAAAAATTGTATTCTATCTTTCTTTATTTTTGGCATTGGCTCTTATTGACTAGTTTGCGAAATGAAATTCCGGTCTACTGACTCTCATTGAAACAATAATTGGACTCATCTCCTCTAAACCGTGTCTCTCTACTTAATAGTTCCTGAAAACATATATCAGAATGGCCGCTGAACCGGGAATTCGGGAAATGGGAGTGAACTTATTTTGTGACCCGGAGTTTGATAAATTTTTTAAAGAAAAATCTGTCCAATCTTTTGAAATATCACTATTTTCGTATCACATTAGATATCTTTTTTTTATTAAGCTCATTAGTTCACTTAGAAGCTTAGAAGAAGACTTAAGCAATCAAAAACTAAAAGCGTTTTACATTTTTTTTCTTTTCATAAAAAACGTCTTGAGTTGATCAACTGTAAATGTAAATGAATTATTGATTTTTTAAATTAAATTGTAGTTTTAGTATTACCAATTCGAAAATAATTGATTTTACAAGATGGTTCTGAATATTCTCAAAATTAAACAATTTACCAATTTTAACGTTAAAAATTAAATATTAAAAATAGTTACATTTTTAACTGAAGAGATCAATTTTCAACTCATAGATGCCCAAGTAGTTGGGTTTTTAACACAAGATATAAATTTGCTACTAAAACAATTGTATTTTTAACCGAAAAAGAAGACTTTTTAACTAAAACAGATACATTTCTAAGAATTAATAGAATAATGATATTTTCAGTTAAAAAATTAATTTTAAACAATTTACATATATGAATTTTTAATTGAAAAAGATGAATTATTAACCAAAGAAATTAATTTTGAACCAAAAAGGTGAAGTTTCAACTGATGAGATTACTATTCCATAAAGAAGACGGATTTTCATAAAAATAGTTAAATTCTTACCTAAAATCAATACATTTTTAACATAATATTTCATTTAAAGCAGAATAGTTACATTTTCAGTGAAAGAATAGTTTTTAAACAGATAAAATAACTGTTCAAGGCAATGGGTAAATTTGCAATCGATCAGATGAATTTTTAACACAGAACATTAAACTTCTATCAAAAAAAATATCAAATTTCGACCAAAAATGGAATTGATAAACTTTAAGTTAAAAAAATTAATTTTCAATAAAAGAAATGTATTTTCATGAAATAACAATAAATTTTTAACCAAGAAGTTTAATTTTTTAACAAAGCAGTTTATTTAAAAAAAAAACATGAATTACTAATCAAATATTTGAATTTAGAGAACTTTTAACCTAATAGTTAAATTTTAAATCATGGGAATAAGTTTTCAACAAAATAGTGCAACTTTTAATCAAGTAGTTGAGTTTTCAAAAAAAAAAAAAGAATAGAATTTTCAATGAAAAATGTAATTTTTGATATTTCTACTAAAAAGTTTTTTATTTTTAATAAAAAATAGCTGAAAATTACAATTTTAATTTGTAAAATGTAAGGGAAAGTATTGAATTTTTACATATAAATATAAATTGAACAATTATTAATTTGAAATGACAAAAAAATTATTTAAGTTATAATGGAAAAAATTTAAGTTTAAAAAAAATGTAGACGTTGAATTTGTAACATCTTTAAATTTCATTTTCTTGCAATGATATAATTTTAACGTTTGAAAATTTATTGATTGATTCTTCAGTTTTAATTTTGTTTAATATATATTTTGTTGTTGTTACAGGTTTTATAGTAGCTGGACTTGATTTTTCCACTCAACTGCGTTTGACGTGGTACATTTTACTGGTCGTTTATGCTCCATACGCTATGCTTCCTCTTCCTCTAAGATGGTGTGTTCTTGCGGGTTTCGGAACAGCCTTTACTCACCTCTTCATGGCCATCGTAACTTTGGCAACAGATACCAGATTTATAAAGGTATCCTTTTTCTTCTCCCGTTAAAAGAGAATTATCCTTTTTTGTTTTTAAATTTTGAAATTAGATAGATTCTGAAAGGATAAGAAACATTTTCTGATAGGGCGATGCCCATTTGATAGCCGTCAACTTGGTTCCTCTTAAAACCTCCCTCCCGCCTAAAAGCTTTATTTAATATAAAGACGGCTCATCAGGTATAAACATTAACGTTGCGTCGCGGGTATGAGTGGGAATAAGCACGATTGCGAGCTCGCGTTAACCAGCAGTGGGCCTCCGATGCTGGACATCAACTGAAGACGATGGGACTGATTCACTGACCGGGTTATTTCGTGCGATCGTATCAGCCTGTCATATACATTAAAATAATATGAGAACACAGGGGGACGTAAAAAATGGTTTTTTGAATTCATTTTTTAAGTTACGTATAAAATTTGAGGTGTCCTATCAGGAACACTTGTAATTTAAAGAAAAAAAATGTTGATGTTACTTGTAGCTATCATAGCGGAGTTGAACGTTTTATCTTTAAATGTTAAAAATGTTTTATGCGTTTAAAAATTATTGCGAATTTTTCTAATGTACGTACGGTTCTTGATAACATATAATAATATAAAATCGAATTTTAGAACAAATAATTTTTAATCAAGGTAAAAATTTTTTAAATACAAACAACAATTAAGTTTTTTTGCATTTGGTTAATGGTGCGCATACTTATATAGGATTGGTTTCAAAGGTTTTTTTTATAAAATTATTTTTGTTGGAACAGAATGAAACTAATATGAAAATTAAAAGTCATTTCATATATTTGATTACTATCTCTTTGAGTGGGAACAGGAAAAATGTGAAAAATGTATCATTCTCATTTGGAATAGGGAATTTTCCACAAGAATTACATTTCTGACTTGGAACAGTGAATTTCCTAAAAGAAATGTAATTCTGAGTTCGGACAAGCAATATCAGTAAAGAATTATAATTTTTCCTTCCCAGTGGACAAAAAAATTAAGGATGTCCTAGAGACGTCTTTTCCAACATGTCTTTTGGACATCCTAGGGATGCTCTTAAGACGTCTAATATCAGTCTGAAAGATGTCCCAAGAACGTCCATGTCTTTAAGACGTCTTTAGGACATGTTTAGGACATCTTTAGGACATCTTTAGGACATCTTTAGGACATCTTTAGGACATTGAACGTCTAAGAGACATCATTCTCATTCATCATTTTTATTTTGGGACAAGGAATTGTGGAAATGAAATTAGGTATGAATTGGTATAGGGAATTTTCTAAAAGATTTACAATCCTGAGTTTAAACGGTGAATAAATAAATGAAATAATTGTTAAAAAATCACCCCAAAGAATTATAATTTCTACTTTGGAACACGAAATTTTAAAAAATAATTTTAATTCTAAGTTAGAATATAAGGGAATTTTAAAAATGCCTGTTCCAATTTAGAATTCTTCACAATTTGAAACTTCCCTCTTCCAAATTTTAGAGAAAGAAATTTGCTATATTTCAAATTCTAATAAAAAATATTGTAAATATTAAAAATTCTGACTTTGGACATGGCATTTTTATGAACAATAATTGTTTTCTTTGAACAGATAATTTTTCAGCTTAAAATAAAAAAGTCCCTGTTCGAATATGTAATGCTTTGAATTCAAAATTTGTATACAAAATTCTCTGTTCTAAATAAGAGTTCCAATTCTTTTGAACAAAATTTTTCTGATTTTTCAATAGAGAATGATAAAATTATAATTATTTTGTAAAATTTGCTCTTCGAAATGAAAAATCATTAAAATGTTTTTAAATGCTTAAAAATATCTTGAAATCTGTAACAAACAATTTTAATAATTGAAATGTTTCGAATTTTTAAAAATAAACTGGGAGAAAACCGGTAATTTAAAATCATCCATTAGGTAGACACCCTGCGTACAAAGAGGATCCTTAAATAATCTTTAAATAATCTTTACTAATTATACCAAAAATAATTTAAACAATGCCTTTTTTCACTGAAAAACTGAATTTTTTAAAAGTTTATCCTGTCGAAACACAATGGACTTTTTTTGCAACGGTAGGTATGAAATATACCGTCTTTACGTGGATGTTCCTTTTTTGTTCTTTCAGTGAATCTTTAAAAAAATATAAATGCCGGCGATAAAATTAGGAAATGATATTTATAAACATTTTAATAAATAAAAAATAAATTAAAAAAGTTTAGGCAGCGAGAATCGAGCACGCAACCTTTAGGCTATAGGTACCGGCCAAAGTCGATTTTTTCAAACACGGTGAAAAATGACGTATTACTGCTTTGGCCAATTAATATTCTGGAAATAAGCTTTGATTACAAAACTTACAAACTGAATCTAAAATTGACAATTGATGGTCTCCGTTTGTTAACGATACTTATATTTTATATAATAAATTTAGAATAATAAATATGATTCGACTCAGTTTCAGGACTTGGTCTGTATCGTAAGAATGCTATCGACGAACGTCCTGCTCTATTTTGCTGTCAATTTGGCTGGAATGTACACAAAATATCTAACAGATAGGGGACAACGTCAAGCTTTTCTGGAAACGCTTCGCTCGATGGAGACCCGGCAAAGAACTCAGAGCGAAAATAACCGACAAGAAAAGCTTCTTCTTTCCGGTGGGTTACTTTGCACATGTTGACTGAAATTATCCGAATTCATCCCTTCCTGAAAGAAAAGCCGTAGCAAGAAAAAAAACAACCAAAAATAATACCAATAAAATTAATGAGACTCCTCCCACCCCTACTTTCCCATCCCTACTCCCCTTGTATTCCCCTACTTCCCCTTACTTCAGCCTTCGCCATGCCTTCCCCAACTTCTCTCTCCTTTCTCCCTGGCATTTCCCCTACTTCACCTCCCTAATTTCCCCTTATTTTCCCTATTTCATCTACTTCTCTCCCATTTTCCCTCACTTCATCTATTTCCTCTCCGATCTTTCCCCTACTTCCCTCCTCTCATTTATCTGCACGTCCCCCATTACCCCTCCGTTACCCAACTTTCTCAGTAATCATTTATCATTACTTTCCCTATTTCCCCTTCAATCATTTTTCTAACTTTCTCTCATATATCTCCAGTTTCCATACTTCCTCTTACTTCCCCTTCTTTACGTTTGTATTAATTTGAAATTTTTTTATTCCGTTTATGTAATATTCCATGTATAACATATTGCAAACTTAAGATTCTGGTTTTTGACAATTAATGGGCAGGAAAAATGAAAATTAGTAAAGAAAAAATTAGCCAATTTTGAAAATGAAGTTGTTAGGCAACCCTAATATAATATTCCTGTCAGTATTTTATTTGTCTTGCACTTCGACTTTTATTTCCGCTTTTTTTTTGTGCCAATGCTGCCTCCTGGCAATTATATTTTTGATTTTGAAACTTTGTCTTCCTTCGTTAAGAATTTAACTATTTTGTTGGAAATTCTTCTTTTTTGTTTGAATTTAATTGTTTTATTTTAAATTTACATCTTTTTTGGTTGAAATATCTACTCTTACATTTTTTGTTCAAATTTCATTTTTTTTTTTTTTGCAAATTGAACTGCTTGGTTGAAAATTCATGATTTTAGTTTGAAATTTATCTCCTTGGTTAAAAGTTTATCTTATTGTTGAAAATTGATATTTTTAATTGCATTCAACTACTTGGGTAATAAAATATGAAATATATTGCTAAACTTTTTTTTTGCTAAAAACGAACATGTTTTGTTGATAATTCAACTATTTTACAAAAAAAACTCCTTTCATTCTAGACTGATAAATCTTTATTGGTTGAGAAGTCGTATTTTTGGTCGGAAAACTCGTAATTTTATTTGAAAATGCATATCTTTGGTTGAAAATTGGTCTCTTTTCTTAACAGGTAGTTTTTTCGGTGCAAATTAATTTTTTGACTGAAAATTAAACTTTTCCATTTTTAGTTGAAAATTGATCCTTTTCAGTTGAAAATTTCACTATTTGTTTGAAAATTAACTTAGTTTTTTTTTTAATTATGTATTTTGTTTGAACTCCGTCGTTTTGTAGCAAATTAAGCTTCTTGGTTGAAAATTTATTTTCTTCTATTTTTTTAAAATATCAACTATTACATTTGTTCTTGAGAATATTCATCTCCTTATTGAAAATTCAAATGCCTTCTGTAAAAATCTTCTTTTTTGCTTAGAAAGTCAACTATTTGATTGAAAATGTAATTATTTTCAGTTGAAGATCAATTTTTTGTTTGAAAATTCGAACTGTCTTCTGAAAAATTCAATTGTTTGGATAAAAATGCAACTGTCTTTGGTTGATAACTTATCCATTTTGTTGAAACTTAGCTTTTTTTGGTTGAAATATCAACTATTACATTTTTCGTTGAGAATTCATCTTGTTTTTTGTTTGAAAATTGAACTTTTGTCGAAACTTTTCTTATGAAAATATCGTCTTTATGCTTAAAAAATCTACTATTTGGCTGAAAATGTTGCTATTTTTGGTGGAAGATGAACTATTTTGTTGAAAGTTTAACCATTTAGTGAAAAATTCAATTTCTTATTGCAGATCCTACTGTTTTGTTCATTATTCATATATTTCGATAGCATTTTTTAATTTTTTTTATTGAAAATTAATTTTTATTACTTCAACTCTTTTTAAAATCAACTACTTTTTTAAAATTCAACAGTTTTTGGTTTAAGTTTAATCTTTTTTGTTTAAAAATTCGATCATTTAGTTGAATATTGATCTTTTCTGCTCGAAAATTCAGCGGCTGTATTGAAAGTTCGCTCTTTTGAATTCTAAATTCATCTTTTATCGTAGAAAGTTATCTTTTTTAATTCAAAATAAATAAATAGGGGAAACCATCCTACAATAGTTATTTAACCTACAGTAGATAATTATTAAATAAAAAAATACTAATTTATGTAAAAACTTTAATTTAGTTTAATTCATAGTTAAGACACTATATGTGTTGATAAATTGAAATTAAAAATAATGATTTTAGGTATATTTGTGCTTTTAATTATTTATAATCTATTCGAGGTTGATTATCTACTCTATGGTGGTCTCCCCTTATTCTGAAAATTGTAAATTATAATCTGGAATTGTTTTATTCCGTTTATAATAAAAAAAACTACGTTAAAAATGTTACAAGTTCAAAATGCTGCTCTTTGAATGATAATGGTCAGGAATAAATCAGGGAAAAGTGCGGGAATTTTTAAAAAATTTCTTCGGCCACCCTTTTAGAATTCTAATCATTTCACCGAATTCTCTTTTAGAAATATTTCAAACTTTTGATAGAGAAGGTGATTTTTTCTGTTGATGTGATTGATGCTAATATTTATATGCATATTTATATAGATTTTATGTGAGGTGTTGGGAAGAACAGAACTGCGAGAGATGAGCTTATTGGCCCGTGCATTTTGCTCATCCGAGTGTCAAAAGGGTCACTAGACATTCTCAGTCGATTACGTTATTGATATTTTCCAAGGACCACATACTTTTTTCAAACCTCTCCCGCATCGATCTCGAGTCGGAAATAGATACTTTGTGCACATTGAGACCTACCAGACACGTACCCCTATGAATTTTTCCATTGCATACCCTGGTAGAAGTTTCGGATTCATGCGGAATGAAAACGATTTCGTTTAAGTCTGCCTGATTCCGTAAAATTAAACAATTTTATTTTTATTTTATTTTATTTTTTTATAGTAGAAGTGTGTTTTTTTTTGGTTGAAAATATAATTTTTGACATTCTTATCATTTATGATTGAGAAAGTATTAGAATTGTCGGAAATTTGCCACCACAGTTTTTCAACGGATGTCCACGTTTCGAGACCACCTGAAACCGGAAATCAAGTTTTTACGATGGCGTCTGTGTGTCCGTCCGTCGTCCGTAAACACGATAACTCACGAAAAAATGAATGAATCAAATCGATCAATTTATCCTAATGACTTTTTTCTATAAAAAGAATATTCTCAAAGTTATAGCGTTTTTAACATTTTTAAAATCAATCGAAAATCAAAATTTTAAGCCAAACAACGCACGATTTGAATAAAAGTGAAGAGAAGAAAAAAATTTCTTTTTGAAAGCCCTTCAAGATTATAGCTTTTTGGATTTACTTGAAAAAACGACAATTCAAATTTTGATTGCACAAAAAATAATGAAAAATCAAATATTCATAAAACTTTTCAGGATACGACAAAAGATGAATTTACAAAAAATGTGATACCAGTAAAGATCTAAAAATTCGTTATTAATCACTTCTTGATAGGACGCGTACTTTTTATTTTATTCGTGAAAAATAACAGTGAAAATAGTTTTTTTTAAATTGTGGAAAAACGACAGAAGTGACAAGAAATTATTTACCTAAAATTGTTTACCCGAAAAAGAGCTAAAAAATTGTTATGAATTACTTTTTGATAGGAGACGTAGTTTTGGTTTTAATCATAAAAGTGGAATTAAAAATAAAAGTAAAAAATTTGTGGAAAAACAACAAAAGGTACGAAAACAAATTGATAGAAAAACTTATTCAACTAAAAAAAGAGATACAAATTTGCAATAATTGATTACATTTTCATCATTTATGGGTGAGAAAGTATTAGAATGGCCAAACAACTCAAACTAAGAAAAAAAGTCTCAAAGAGAAATTATAGCTTTTGAAAAATCCTGCCTTTTAACCATTTTCTCATAGGACTCGTAATTTTGTTTGTATTTATCGTAAGTAATATGCAGAAAATCAAAAATTCCAATATTAGGCTAAAAGGCACAAGATACGTAAAAAATCTAAAAGAAGAAGCGTTAAAAAATTCAATTGTGGTGGTAAAAATTGTTTTTTTTTTTTGGTGCTGAAAATTTTACTATTTTGATTGAAAAATCAACTTATTTGGTTTAAAATTAACTTTTTAATCAAAATTAATATCTTTGTGTTTAAAATTTGTCTTTTTGGCTTGTAAATTTAACAATTTAATAGAAAATTCAACTGTTTGGTTGAAAATTAACATTTTTATTGAAAATTTAATTTGGTTTGTAGGAACTTAGTTTTTTTTTAGTTAAGCATTTTTTTTAAATTGAAACATTAAACATTCCATTTTTCGTTTTAAGTTGATCTTTCTTCGTTGAAAATTTACATATTTGGTAGAGAATTATTCTCTCTGGTTGGAAAATCAACTGTTTGGACTAATTCAGAAGACTTTAATAGACTTCAGTAATTTCATGTTTCTTGAATGACTAAGCGATTTTAGTTTAAAAATGGTTATAATAATCGCTATCTAAATATGAATAATCAGTGTAGTAATAATCATTAAAAATAGTAATTAATTACGTTTTTTTACAACAACTACTAATAAAATCATTATTCTATACTATCCTGAAGTCTCCTGAAGTTTCTGAAGTCAGGGAAACCTTATGAAGGAACTGAAAATATTTTGAAGTCACTAAAGTGAAATCAAAACTAGTCTCAGAAAAATTCGATCCACTTTTTTTCTGCAAATTCGATTCTGTTTTTTTAAATTTCCTTGGAAGAATAAAAATTAAAATAGGAATAATGATTATTAAACAATAATTCGTCATATTTTTCAGTATTGCCAGATTTTGTTGCAAAGGAAATGATTGGAGATATAGCTAGAGAAACTGCACGAGGCGGCCCAATTTCTTTTACGCCAAATCAATTTCACAGGATATACATCCATCGATATGAAAATGTCAGTATCCTTTTCGCTGACATTAAAGGATTTACAGGTATTAAAGTAAAATTATTTATAATAGGGAATTAATTTACACATTTCCCTGAAAATATAAAAATTATTCCACTTCAAATCCGACAGGTTCTACAATTGAAGCCGTAGAATCTTTCGAGGACGAAATATGTTGTTTAAAACACGAACAAAAATGTTTTATTTAAGCTTCAAAAACTTGTTACCTTATTGAGAGGTCAAATTTTAATTTTTATAGCGCCTATTATATTTTTTTTTTGATATACCAAAACATTGAAAAAAGGTTCAAAATTAACAAAATTGATTCGATTTTTGGAAAAAAGTTAAACGTCCATTTTCTCAAAAACGCACACTTATGTTTTTAGTAACATTTTTGGTGAATTGGAACTTTCGTTGGGATGAAATGTTGTAAGTTTTATATGGCCTAAGTCAGTTTTGCGGCAAGGAGAAGTTTTTTCATAAAATCGAATTTTCTCATTGCATGTCTCAAAAATATACTTACAAAATACTACTTGCTCTTTTGCTATGTCTTGTATCGTTTAGGAGAAAAATAGAAAATTATATTTTTGGCAAAATAAATTCTCCCGCCTTCAAAAATAGTTTAACGTGCATAAAGCTGATACTATATCTTACTTATATAAGCAAATATTTCCAGAAAATCACTTTTTTTCTTCAAATTTTGAAAACATGAAAAAAACTTTTGCTGGAAAACCCCACCTTTTGTTATTTTTCTCGATATTTAAAAAAAATGTCTGCTAATAGAATAGAAGAAAGGCGCCTTATCAGCTTTATGTGGGTTGAACCATTTTTGAGGCCGAAGGAATTGTTTTTTCCTAAAAATATTATTTTAGAGTGTTTCTCGTAAACGATGCAATATATTGCGAAAAACAAAGAGGTATGTTTCAAAGAAATTTTTCAGGCATCCACACTTCCATCTTAACATTTTTTCGTATCCGCCGCCGTTGTTTGCTAGAAAAATTAGAGAATTTATTTTTATGAAAAAAAATTCTTTTGGCCACCATTTGCCATTTTGTTAATTTTGAAACTTTCTAATTTTTGTTGTGGATTACAAAAGAAGATGATAAGCGGTAACTAAAATAAAAACGATAAATATTTATTCAGGTTAAAACTTATAAAAAAAATGTATTTTTTTTGCAAAGCGGAAAAATACGTATCGCCTGACTCCCTCCACGAAACATTATATTTCGTCATGATTCTAATGGATTTGGTCCAGTATTTTTTTATATTCATCAATAATTTTTTTTAGCTTTGGCGAGTCATTGTAGCGCTCAGGAATTGGTCAAAGTCCTGAATGATTTGTTTGCTCGTTTCGACAAATTATCAGCTCAAAATCATTGCCTGCGCATAAAACTCCTGGGAGATTGTTATTATTGTGTATCTGGTTTGCCAACTGCAAGGAGTGATCATGCTCATTGTTGTGTCGAAATGGGATTGCATATGATAAAAGCAATTCGAGATGTCAGATATACGACGAAGGTATTTCATTACTCTTCACTTTGAAAATTTTACGTGATAACAAATACATTTTGTCATTTACAACAGGCTTGCTAAAGGTTATTCCAGAAAGTCAGGGAAAGTAAGGAAATGTCAGGGAAACCCTGAAGGAGTCAGGGAATTTTTGATAAACTAAAGTTCAATTTAATTTTACTATTTTGTTGGAAATTCAAAAATTTTGCAAGCTTCAGAATCACCACATTTTTCACACTATTTTGCACTTTTTTTTTAACGATGATACTATTTTTCCACTATTTTAAAAAAATTACCCTAAAACGTGTTATTTTCTCCCAATTTCCCTCTAATGTCACTATTTCTTTACTTTTGCATGAAAAGTTGTTTTTGACCTTTTTTCTTTAATTGGCTAAAATAATACAATGTATGTCTGTCATCATAACGATTTTAACAGAACAAAAAATCATTTCATATTAAAAGCAGTTGAATTGGAACAAAAAGGACGAATTTGTAAGAAAATACATTAATCCGAAACCAAAACAGAATAATTTTCAACCAAACTTTTATATTTGTAACTGAAAAATGAGCTTTCTACAAAACAGTTGATTTTTCAACAACAAAAAATGAAGTTTTTACACTGTAGATTAATCTTTTACAACAAAATGAATTCTCAACAAAATACATACATTTTTTACCAAAAAGATAAATTTTTAACCAAGAAAATTAATTTTCTAACAACAACAAAAAAATGAATTTTCAAGAAATGACATAAATTGTTGACTAAATACTTTGAACTATATATGTGATGATAGTCCATATTTTAGTTGAATAAATTTTAATTTATATTTTTTTGTTTCTAAACAGTTTTAGTAGTTAAATAATTATTTTATAAAATATCAATCATCAACAATTACCTTTTTTGATCACATTTCATCCTTTTTGGTTGAAAATGCAAGTACTTAGTTGAAAGTGGAACTACTCTGTTAAAAATTCCTTTTTGTTTGATGATTCGCCATTTCAAAGTATAAACTTTTTTTTGTTTCAAATTTAATTATATTTTCTGGTTGAAAACTAATGTTTTAACTAAAAATTTAACTGTCCCGTGTTTGTTTTAAAACTTATCTTCTTCAATTGAAAACTCATCTATTTGGTTAAAAAATCCACAATTTGGTTGACATTTTTTTTCTTTTTCGACTGAAAAATCATAATAAGTCCTAAATTTGTTTTTTTGGTTTGCAATTTCATCTCTCTTGATGAACAGTGCAAATTTTTGGTTGAAAAATGGTCTATTTTAGTTCAAGTATAAATTATTTTTCTGAAAAATAGATTTTTTAGTTGAATTCGACTATTGCATTTTTCACTGATAATTCTTCTTTATGTGATGAAATTTCCAATTTTTGTTAAAAAAATTTTGTTTTTCTAAATTTTATTATTTTGTTAAAAAGGATGCTTTTTGGGTAAAAAATCATTTCTTTAGATGGAAATTAAACTATTATGTTGAAAGTTCCTTTAAAAATTCAAATATTTTGCTGAAAATTCATTTTTTTAAATTATCGAAAAATCGTTATTGACTGAAAACTATACTCGTCTGTAGGAAATTCCTCTTTTTTGGTTTGAACATTAGTTTGCTTTGATTGAGGATTGAACTAATTTATTAGAAATTCTTATTTTTTGGTTTAACTAGACTGTTTTTGATTGAAAGTAAAAATATTTTTTGATGGAATTATGAACTATTATACTTTTCTTTAAGAATATATTTTTGGTAATCAAAGATTCATCATTAATTGTCTTAACTGAAAATTTAATTCCTTCATTTTTGGTTCTCCAGTTCTAAGTTTATTTTCGTACCTAAAAGAAAAATGTTGAGCAGTCTGGGAAAATAAAAAATTGGTCAGGGAATTTTGTAGCAAGACTGACACAATTTTAATTTTTAATCAAGAAAAATAATCAAATTTGGTTCTAATTGCCAAGAAAAAAAAGAAAATTCAATTAAAATTTGAAGTACCAATAAATCCCGATATTTATGTCAATTTCTTAATAGGTGGATTTAAACATGCGGATTGGAATTCACAGTGGATCAGTCCTTTGTGGAGTATTGGGTCTTAGAAAATGGCAATTCGATGTCTGGTCTTATGACGTTACACTTGCCAATCACCTCGAAAGTGGAGGAGTTCCTGGGTAATTTATTAATTTATTTATTTATTGTTAAAAGAAATTCTTTACATACCATTAATTTAATAAACTTTGCATTATACCTATTTCGTTAAGAATAAAATCATTGTAATTGATACAAATTAATTATTCTCTGGTAAAGAACTTTCCATTTTTGTAATTTATTAATTAAATTGTACGACCGACAAATTATTTACAATCTTTTTTTTCAGTACGCATTTATTCAGAAAAAACTTGGAAGTGAGGGAAAAGTCAGGTCATTTTATTGGTCAGGGAAAGTCAGGGATTTTAGGGAATTTTAGAATATTTCCAGGAATTTCTAATTTTTTCAATCATTTGAAGGGACGTAAAAGAATCTGAAAATTTTCAGGGGATTTTGGAAAAACCTAAGGCATTTTCAAAATATATCGTCAGATTTCATAGAATTTAACGGAGTTTATAATATTTTAATAGGTTTCAAAGAAATGATTCAAAATGAGTGAGGGATTTCGTAGAGTTTCAATGACTTTAAGAGATTTTCAAAAGTTTTTTGCAATTAATTTGAATTTATTTAAAATTCACCTGAATTATAAATAGTCTATCCTGAATTCTCTTGCATTTTTCAATTCACTTGAATTCTTCTGATCTCACTCAGTAAATTAATTTCAATTCATTTGAAAGTCATCCTAAATTTTTATTAATTTTTAATGAATTCTTTTAAATTTTTTTGAATTATTCGAAATTCTCTTGAATTTTTAAAATTCGCTTTAATTCTTCAAAATCACTCAACTCTACTCAATGCAATTTTTTTATAAATTTTTTGTTTCATTCGTTCTGAAGTTTTTAAAACTCAATTTTAATTCTTAGGAATGTCGCCAAATTCTTTAAAATTTTCTTAACTTTTTCTAATCTCATTTGAAACTAAAATATTTCACTGAATTTTTGATATATATTCGTTGTTTTCAATTCACTTGATTTTTATAATTCACCCTGAATTTTTAATAATTTCAACGAAATGTTCTTAGTTGCCTTAAATTGCTTTTAGTGCACCCCGATTTTACTAAAATGAATGGAATTTTTTTCCAATTTATCTGATTTATTTTGAATTTAACATGAATGAACACATTTAAAACGTTACAATATGAGAATTTTGGTCTTTAAATATTAATGGTCAGGTAAAATTAAGCATTAGTCAGAGAAAAATTAGGTAATTTTGAAAATGAAGTTTTGCGGAATTTAGATATACAAAGAGATTGGAAAAGATTGACTTGAATAGATAAAGGATAGAATGAGATAGAGAAGAAAGGACTGAAAAAGATAGATTTGTCTGACAAAGAGAGACAAAAGGGGAGACGTTGATAGACGTAGGATAGGATGAGATAAAGAAGAAGAAGAGATTGAAAAAAGATAGACTGGAATTTAGATTGGCAGAGAAGTAGAAAAAGCTAGACGTGAATGAATGTAGCATAGGATGAGATAGAGAAGACGAAATTAAAAAAGAAGGCGGAAATTTATATTGTAAGAGAGATAGAAAAATGTTGGCATGAATAAATAAAGGATGGGATGAGCTAAAGAAGAGGAGATTGAAAAAATATGCTCGAATTTAGATTGACAAGAGAGGTAGAAAAACATTGACGTGGATTGATAAAGGATAGGATGAGATAGAAAAGAGGTCATTGAAAAAGATATACGTAAAATTAGATTAACAAACATAAAAATATGGCCATTGATAGATGTAGTATAAGATAAGATAGAGAAGGGCAATTTGTAAAAGATAGACGGGAGCTTAGATTGACGTAGATGACGGATAGAATGAGATAGAGGAAAGGGGATTGTAAAAGATAGACGGGAATTTAGATTGACCAAGAGGTAGAAAAAGATTGATGAGAATAAATATAGCATAGAATGAGATAGAGAAGAGGGGTTTGGAAAAGATAGACGTAAATTTAGATTAACAAAGAGATAGAAAAATATAGTTGTTAATAGATGTAGTATAGGATAAGATGGGTAAAACGAGATTGAAAAAGATAGAATAATTTTAGACGACCAAGATAGCGAAATTATTGAAAAAGATAGACGTGAATTTATATTGACAAAAAGATAAAATGAAAATAAAATAATTATCTATTTCTGTCATAAAGATTCAAAATAATTCAAAAAGATAGAAGCTCTATCTTTTTATTTCCAGCAAGGCAATGTTCATTCACAATTTACATAATTTAAAAACTCTATTTAAACACAATTCTTAAAAGAAATTCTGTTCTGAAGGAGGGTTCATATATCAATCGACACATTGGAATGTCTGGACGGTGTCTACGAAGTTGAACCAGGTTATGGTGTTGAACGTGACAATTATTTAAAAGACAGAGAGGTCGAAACGTATTTGATTAAACAGGTCGAACCGCAGAGAACAAGGCGAAGATATTCGGCACGACCGAAAGTTTGGTCAGAGGACGATAAAAACAAAAAGAGTCTCAAAGTTAATAATTCATTAGGGGTCAATAATCCTTCTGGAAATCCTCCTGTTGAAGATGACATTGGCGTCGACTGGACACCAGAGATACCTTTTGGAAATGTTCGTATCAAATTATTAAAATATTTTACATTGTATCTCCCATCTACTTAAGATTATTTTGTTAACAAAATATTTTATTAATTGTACTTTTTTAGTTGAACAGTGCGACGTCTGTTAGCAATTTAGAATCAGAATATTTAGAAGAAGAAAATGGACCTGCTAAGAGTGTTAAAGATGCATCTACTGACGGAAGTCAAAAATGTCCAAAAACTGCTGGAATTGAATTTGCTAGTAATAAGCGAATGAGATCTGCAAATATTAATACCTGGACCCTAAGATATAATGATGAAAGTTTGGAATCAAAGGTAGGATTGAAAAACTTAAATTCAAAATACTTTTGAAATTCACTAAAGTTGTCAAGTTTGGAAGTTTATAAAGAAATATTGCAGTTCCTTCAAGTTTGAATATAACTGAATTTAAAACTTAATCCTTGATTCAATCTAGTTTTGTCAACTTCGAGAGGACATGTTCAAATCTAATATGATCTGCTGTTTCGTTATTTGGTTATTCATCGCAGTTTGTCAAGCCATCATCTTACCCAAGTAATTATTCCTAAATATAATTTTCTTTTTCTCAACCTCCAGTATAAAAAAATTAGTTAAAAATGCTACGAATAATTAAATTTAATTCTCTCAGTGTTAATAGTAATTCATTAATTTCAGCTGCACTATCCTACTGATCTCCCTGCTCCTCACAACTTTAATTTTAATCGCTTCATCTGTTTTGGTGATGGCAGACGAGTTTAAATCTCTACCAACATTTTTGAAACATTCTTCTTCAACACTCGTTCACAATAAACAACGTCGGACAATGTTTATCTGCAGTCTGATCAGTCTGATGGCTTTTACTTCAGTAATAAGTGTCGTAGCTTGCCCGGCTGGTCGGGGAAAATATTCTGAAATTTTGGTTCCTGAGGAAGCAGTTGATAACTCCACCGAGCGACCTGAATATCCTAGCCTAGACAGATTAATTCTAAGTTTTCTCGAAACTGCCTTGGTTCCTGATGGTTCGGACACTTCTGAATTGAAAAAGGGGCATTCCAAAATCTTCACTAGCCTTGGATTAATCGATAATGGAAATATCGTCCCTCGAAGTCCAAGAAGAGATTACTTCAGGTTCTGCAACTTTATGAATTAAGATGTAAATTTGCAAAAAGTAACGTTAGTTCTCTCAAAGTGATTGTTTTGTTCAAAGAAAGCTTTCAGATTATGAATTATTTTATCAGGGATCACAGTCCGTCCCATTTTTACCCAATCGAAAATCTTCTTAGTCCAGGCATCTCGTATGAAAAATGTTCGTTTTACCGTATTAAGTAAGTAAAGCGCATTCTTCTTACTAAAACGGTTTATTAAGGGGTCCTGAATAAAAAATTCCAAGTTTTCTTGAAATGACATCCGTGCGTCCCGGAGATATTTTTGAAAGAAGTTCCAAATATCGTGTTTGCCTAGACTGATCCGCCCCATTGCATTTTATAGCAAAATGTTCAATACAAAAATTAAACTAGAGAAAATTCTGAAAAAATTGAGGGCCAAAAAACGCTCTATCTTCAATAGGTGACGAGTTATGGTCCTTCAAAGAACCCGAATTTTTTGGAAAAAAGAATCCAAAAAACCTAAATTTGAAGTTTGTATCTGTACTTTTTAACCTGTTAATTTTACGAAAAAAAATATAAAAGTTGAATTGAAGCAGACACATTTTCGAGTAATTTGGAAAAAATGCAATGATCTGACGGCCGTAAGTTATAGCTCACAAAGTTGAACGCTTTTGACATATTTTTCAGGGCAAATTACTCGTGTTACGTTTTTTAAAAATACTTCACATTTCCGTGAAGCTATATAAGTGGTGCAAAAAAAAAGTTGCAGGGCAGGAAATTCTGCGCAAATCTAAAAAAAAATTATCTACTAGTCTTCAAAGATCAAGAGTTATGACTCTTTAAAAAAAAACATAATTTTTTTGCTATTTTGAGCTATTTATAGCCATAAAAGTTTTTTTAATACTGCTCGTTTCGTACATATCCAACAGAAAAACGTCCAGAAAATAAATTAAAGAGGACTAAATTCTGCGGAAAATGAAAAAAAAAAAAAAATACAATATTTTAGCTCATATAGGTCACGAGATATAGCCATGAAACTTTGACCCTTTCCATTCGGGAGACTCTGTATGTAATGGGAAATGTACTGCGACCGTATTTAAACATTTTTTGTGGCATATATGCATTTATAGTTCATTACAAGTTAAATTTTTCTTCTTTTTTTTAAACAATCGATTGTTCAACAATTGTTTAAATAATACGCTTCACTCTCTCATTTGTGTAGATATTTAATGTGTTTAAGGTTGAAAGTCCCCGTAATTGTGACGGTTCCAGTAATCGTGAAAATTGGTTATAATTTTAATATATTACTAAAAATATATGTTAAAAGTAACATTTAATGCTAAAACCCAATTTTTTAGCCTTTTATAATAGCCAATAGAAAATGCATTTATTCAAATTAAATAAAAATTAAGAAAATTGGCATCAAGATTACTGGGACTAAGGTCACGATTATTGGGACGATCACCTTACTTTGGGAAAATCACTTCCAAAATATCTGTTGTCGAAATTTATTGAAAAAAATACCAATTAACTGGTTTACTGGGGAAACCACTTTTAAAAAAGGACCTAATACTCTACGTCCAGGGTGGTATGGAAAAAAGTTCATTTTACAAAATAATGTCTTTAATAGAGCTTTTTATAAATAATAAAAAAGCAATGTAAAATCAGTTAATTTGTATTTTTTTCATTTAATTTCGAGAAGACATATTCTAAAAGTAATTTTCACAAATTAAATGCATACAATGTAAACACAATTTATAGAGTAAAGCGTATTATTTAAACCATTGTTGAACAATCGAATGTTTTTCAACAAAAAAGGGAGAAAAAGTGAACTTGTAATGAACTACAACTTGGTCGCAGTACATTTTCCAGTACATACAGAGCTTTCCGAATAGAAAGGGTCAAAGTTTCATGGTCATAACTCGTGGCCTATATGAGATAAAACATTGTATTTTTTTATTTTGCGCAGAATTTAATCCTTCTCTAATTTATTTTCTTGACGTTTTTCTGTAGGATATGTATGAAACGAGCAGTTTTGAAAAAACTTCTATGGCTATAAATAGCTCCAAATGGAAAAAAATGTTTTTTTAAAGAATCATAACTCTTGATCTATGAAGACTAGAAGATTATATATTTTTTAATTTACGCAGAATCGCCTGCTCTTAAACTTTTTCTCTTGCGTCACTTATGCAGCATCACGGAAAAGTGAAATATTTTGAAAAAACTGAACAATATGTCCTTGAAATATGTGCCCTGAAAAATATGTCAAAAGCGGGCAACTTTGTGAGGCTATAACTTATGAACTATTGGTGCTAGACCATTGCATTTTTTCAGAATTACTCGAAATTCTGTCTATTTCAATTCAACTTTCGAGATTTTTTTCGTAAAATTCACAGGTTACAAAGTGCAGATACAAACTTCAGATTTAGGTTTTTTGGATTCTTTTTTCCAAAAAATTCGGGTTCTTTGAAGGACTATAACTCGGCATTTATTGAAGATAGAACGTTTTTTGGACCTCAAATTTTTCAGAATTTCCTCTAGTTTAATTTTGGTGTTAAACATATTTCTGTAAAATACAATGGGACGGGCCAGTCTACACAAACACGATTTTTAAACGGGTATCATTTCTATAAAACTTAGAATTTTAATCAGGATCCCTTAATAAACCGTATTAGCAAAAAAAAACGCGCATTATATACTTAATACGGTGTAAAAGTACCAGATGCCTTGACTATATAAGATAGGTGAAATAAAGAAATTTTCTACGAAAACAGAGGAATAAGTGCTTTTAAATAAAACTAATATGGGTACTAATATTAATTTCGAATTGAAACGCTTCAAATCCTTAATTTTTAAGTAAAAATATTGTAATTAATTACTGAAGAACTTTTTGAACTTGCAGCTATAACAAATTTCGAGCATCTGGTCCATGGAGACACCAAAGAAAATATATGAGAAAACACAAACTGGAACAAGAGATGCAATTTTTAGCATCTAGGAAGATTTTATCAACGAGCGAGAACGATACTTATTTTGTGCACGAGGATTATAAAGGAGAAAATTGTATTCGTCCTGAGTATATAGTCTTCACCTGGATTTTGTGTTTAATCGCATTGGCTTCTTCATTAAAATTATACTATCTGGTGAAAACTGCCCTGGCGAGTGTGATTGTGATGATATATGCGATTCTGATATTTATTATATATCCGGATCTATTCCCCACCAGTTATGAAGAAAATGACAAGTAGGTTCTCCAAATCTCACTTAATACTTTCTATCCTTTAAAAACAGTAATGGGTAGTAACTCTTAGTTACTTTTTTTCTAACGATAGTGGTAACGAGGATAGATTTGTAAATAAGTAACTAATTTGTAATGAGTTCCATTTTGTTCATTAACAGTAAATATAAAAAGAGTTACTTTTTCAGTTACTTTCGAAATATATTTGGCAAGTTTTTTCCAAAGATTCTTGGAAAATTCAAAAAGGTTTTTGAAAGTTTCAAATACGTTAAATCAAAATTACAACAAAGAAGTTAATCTTAAACCAAAAAGTTGAATTTTCAACCAAAAGATATTAATTTTACATCAGACTGTCAGTTTAACTTTCCGCGTTTTACCAAATGCTAGAACTGTTGGCCCACGCAGTTTTTTTATCTCAAGGGACGAGAGACGGTTGCTACTCGTCTCGGAAGAGCTGCAATGCGCGAGTACTCAGTCGAGTATATTGCGCAATGTTATTCATTCCAGTTGAAAACTGTTCAGGCTACCCTGACTATTTACGTTTCGATTCTCCCGGTTTAGTAGCAAGGTTATCTGCAAGAAACAGCCGATACTGTGGTTGAACCGAGAGTCTAAGATCTCAGAACCCTTGCTTTTAAAGCAACGGCCTTTGATCTAATAGCAAGGGTTCCGAGATAGTAATCCGAGATAAATAGCTTGACTAAGATCAAGGAGCATTTCCGTGACATAATCTCTTAAAAGTTCTCTCCGTGTACAATCAAAAAATCTTTTTATTTTAAATGAAAAATAGTTCAATTAATTCGAAAAAGAATCATTTTCAACCAAGTAGATTCATTTTCTACCATAGATACGAATTTTCAACAAAATTAATAAAACTTTTTTAATCAAGAAAGATGAACTATTTTAAATAAAAAAGAGTTGAATCCATGAAACCAACAAAAAAAATAATTTTGAACCAAACAGTTACATATTTAATAAAAAAAGAATTACTTTCTACTAGAAGAGATGAATTTTCAAACATCCCTTAAACTCTCTCGAATTATTTATAAAATTTTGAAAAAATGTCAAAATAAAAATATTGCCTTAAAATCTTTTAGAGTTTTTCGACATTTTTATAAATTTTTTGAAATTTTTTGAAACTTTCTTTAAAAATTAAAAAAAAATTTAAAATCTATTAAAATTTTCCCAAGAATTTTAGGAAAAGTTGTTTTTCTTGAAACCTTTCAAAACTATTAAACAGCTGAGAATTTTTTATTTAAAAGCTTGAAAAACTTACATTTAACCAAAGATATTAGATATGTTTGATAATGCGTGGAGAACCCTGTAATGTATTTACACATTTCTGTTTAATATCAAATAAAAATGCTTTAATTTTAGGACAGCGATACCTCTCTCAGCACAAATGTTAATTTTTCTCGTCGTTTTTCTGGTGATGGTGACTTATCACGGACGTTTGGTAGAAGTAACGTCGAGATTAGACTTCTTGTGGAAACAACAGGCTGAGAGGGAGCTTTCTGATATGATTGAATCAAAACATAATAATATGCAGCTCCTGAAAAATATTTTACCTGATCATGTGGCTAATCATTTTCTGACTCAAGATCGAGCACCTGAGGTGAATAAAAAACATTTACAATTATTTTTATTTACTAAAATAGAAAATAATTGAAGAGGGGGGAGGCAAGACAAAAAATACGGTTAGAGATAAGAGATTAAGGGGTTGATTTAGTAAAAGCTACGTTAAGAATTTAGATGACGTTTAGGTATGTTTCTTGATGATACATTTTAACAAACTCTTTCTCTTATTACTCTCTTATATCAATAAACTTCCCTTTTTCCTCGTGTTTTGCCTAAATATAAATTGAATTAATTGATCCTAATTAGAAAATTACTATTTTTAATTAAAATGTAATTTTTTTGTTGGATAATTTGCTATTATATATTTGGTTCGAAATTCAGCCCTCTTGGATGAGATTTCTACTGTTTGATTAAAGATTTAATTGTTTCGTTGAAAATACAATAATTTCGTTAAAAAATAATGTTTTTTTTTGTAAAAAATTCAGCTAATTGTTTGAAAGTTAAACTACTTTGTTAAAAATTCAGTTTTTTGTAATAGATTTATCTCTTTGATTAAAAATTTAACTATTTTGTTGAAAATTTGTTTTATTTGGTGGAAAGTTAAGTTTTTAAACTAAAAAAGGAACTATTCCATTTTTTATTGGAAATTTATCTTTTTCAGTTAAAAATTCCATGAATTGCTTAAGTATCCTTTCTGGTTATAAATGCAACTCTTTAGTTGAAAATTATTCTGTTATGATTGAGGATTCAACTATTTTGTAGAAAAATCGTCTTTTTGGCTTGGAAATTCAACAATATAATAGGAAATTCTACTTTTTGTTTGAATATTAAATTTTTTGTTGAAAATTAAACGATCTTGTTTGAAAAATCACTTCTTTAGTTGAAACTTCAATTATTTTGTTTGAAATGAGTTTCTTTTTTGTTGAAAATAAATTTTTTATCTGAAAATGTAACTATTCCATTTTTGGTTGAAAAAATATCCATTATAAGTTGAAAATTCAACTATTTGGTAGAAAATTAACTTTTTGTTGCAAATTAAATTTTTTGGCTGAATATTGAACTATCTTCTTCAAAATTTATTTTCTGATTTAAGGTTTGCTACTTTAGGAAAAGAAAACTTTTGTTTAAAAATTATTTGATTTTTGTTGTTAAAAATTATTGTCTCTATTTTAAAATGTAGCTATTCTATTTGTGGTTGAAAATGTATTCTTGTATATGTTGACAATTCAACTATTCGGTAGGAAGTTCATGTGTTTTGTTGAAAACTCGTGTTTTTGTGTAGAAAATTATTTTTTTTTTGTTAAAAATTCATCCATCCGGTTCATAATTTATCAATATTGTTTAAAGATGGGCTTTTTAGTTGAATTCAGCTTTTTTTCAGAAAATTTCATTTTTTGTTGATAATATAATTATTTTTAAATATAAAATTAACCTGCAATTAGAATTTTTTTTTTTTTATTCTTTTGGAATTATTTTGATTATAGGAATTGTATTCTCAGTCACGAGACAAGGTTGGAGTGATGTTTGCAAGTGTACCAAATTTCACAGAATTCTATTCTGAAGACGTGAACAAAGGAATGGAATGCATTCGTTTACTAAACGAAATTATAGGTAGACTTTTATCTATAATTAAAATTTTTATTCGGAAGCTTCATCATTAATTTTTTTCTGTTCCTAAATCCTTTTCAGCCGATTTCGATGAGTTGCTCGACGAAACCAGATTTCACTGCATCGAGAAAATAAAAACTGTCGGTGCAACCTATATGGCAGCTTCAGGATTAAATCCATGTCATATTGTAATGTTTTTACTTGATCTTTCTTTTACTTTTTTCAAAGGGGAAACAACTCTGGTAGTCCTTTGACCGCTTGGCTATCCAAACTGATAATACGACCTAATCCATTTTTAATCCGCGTAATCCTCTTGTAATCCATTTCTAATCGAGCGTAATCCGCTTTTAATCTATATAATTGGGAGTAATCCAAGTAATCCAATTCGCAGTAATTTAGGTAATCCAAGTAATTAACTTTTAATGTAGAAAATTAATATTATTAACATAAAATTTGTCGTTTTCGGTAGAAAATTTATATTCTTTGTTAAAAACTCATAATTGAGCGCCCTGATGCCAGAGCGGGACATAACTCGCTAAAGTGAAGGGCACGTTGACCCCTGGCAACTAAAAAGCGAAGTTCGGAAATTTGATTTTTTAAGATTGCATTCTTGTAGGAATTTAGATGCCGCATTTTTTTCCTTGCAACGAGAAAGTTATATCTATTATAGTTTTTGAGATAACCACGATAATGGCGTTTTTTTTCAAGTCGATTTGTAATTAATGTTTGGTCTCTCGCTCGTCGTCGAATCTACAATTTTTGGAAATTTTTTATGAAATTTGGAGGAAATTCTGTCTGAAGTACCTTTAGATTGATAATATAAGCGAAAAGTTCATATCATTATTTATAATAAAATAAAAACTTGTTTTTTAGACCATTGCGAATTGCATACCTTATAAAGTTCGATCGCTTCGTTTATTGAGCGAAGTTTGAGCAAATATAAACTTCATGTGAAGAAGTTATTCAGAAAAATATAAGGAAGTTTTCTATGATACAGGTGGTTCCGTCCGTCTAATAGACATAGATTGTTACGAGTGGCGAGCTCCAAGTTTTACATTCGCAATTATTTACGTATTCAGTTTTTTGACAAAACGTTTTCACAAAAAACTTCTTTACAGTTTTCTGAACAAATTCTTCACAGGAAGTTTATATTTACTCAAACTTCGCTCGATAAACGAAGCGATCGAAGATTATATTGCATTCTATTCGCAATGGTTCCGAAAACAAATTTTTATTCTGTTATAAATAATGGTATGAAAATTTTGCTTATATTATCGTTCTAAGGATACTTTAGAGAGTATTGTCTCCAAATTTCATTCCAAAATTTCAAAAACTTTATATGTGACGAAGAGCGAGAAAACAAGAATTAATTACAAAAAAGACTTCAGAAAAAAACATCATTATCATGGTCATCTCGAAAACTATAATAGATACAACTTTTTCGCTAGAGAAGGAAGATGCGCACTCTAATTTCCTATAAGCATGCATGCTTCAAAAATCAAAATTTCAAATTTCGATTTTTAGTTGCCATGGGCCAACCTCTCCTCCGCTTTACCGAGTTATGTCCCTTCTGGAATCTGGGCGCTCAATTTTGGTTACTAATTTAACTATTTAGTGAAATATGAATCTAATTTGAAGGGAGTTCAACAATTTTATTGAAACGTCATCCTTTTGAAAGAAAATTCGTCTGTTTGTCGTTGAAAATTAAACTTTGGGTAAGAAATTTATTTTATTGGTGGAAAGTTTAACTATAGTGTCTAAATTTTGTTTCTGGAAAAACATTTTTTTTCCACAGAAAACTAAAGGTATGCCATTTTTCATTATAACATTATCTTTATTAGTTGAAAACTGAACGATTTGGTTAAAAATTCATTTTTTTGTGTAAGATCCTTGTTTTTGGTTGAAAATTGAACTATTTTCTTTAAAAAATTCGCTTCATTTTTAGGGAAAATAGATCTTTTCTGTGTAAAATCCAACTATTTCGTTGAACGACTTTGTTGAAATTTTTTTTTTTATTTAAACAATAATGTGTTTAATTGAAAATTTATCTATTTGATTAAAAATTAATTTTTTTGACCAGAATTCTACTATTTGCCTCAAATCTAATCTAGTTGATTGAAAATTAAAAAACTTCATTAAAAAGTGTCCCTTTTGGTCGAAAAGTCAACTATTTTTTCAAAATTCGTTTCTTGGTTACAAATTAATTTTTATAACATAAACTTAAGGTATTCCTTTTTTTTATTAATAATGTATTTTTTATTATCATCATGTTTAGTTCAAAAATCAGCTATATGGTTGAAAATTCACATATTTGATTAGAAATTCAGTTTTTAGGTGGAAGATTCTTAAGTTTAGTTGATCATGGTTGGTTTGAAAATTTAACTATTTCGTTAAAAGTTCATTTTTTTTGTAAAAATTTATCTACTTACTCTCTTTTTTGAATTAAATTGTTAATAATTTAGTTTTTCATTGGAGATGCATAATTTTAGTTAAAAATTGATCTCTCTGGTTGGAAATTTAAATATTTGTTGAAAATTCATTTTTTTTGTGTAACATGAATTTGTTTAATTGAAAATGTAACTTTAAATATTTTTGATTAAATATTAAAATCAGTTTTAGTTGCAATAGCAACTATTACATTTTGCCTTGAGAATTCATCTCTTTTGGTTAAAAATTAATCACCTATGTAGAAGCTTCAACAATTTTGTTACAAAGTAATTTTTGGTTGAAGATTCTTCATTTTAGTTAAAAATGAATTTCTTTAGTTTAAAATGTATCTTTTTTTTTAAATCATCTTTTAATTGAAAATTAAACTATTCCAGTTAAAAATTAATTTCTTTGACAGAAAATTTAACTAGTTTGTTAAAAAATCGTATTTTTGAATTGAAAATGAATTTTTTAAATGAAAATTAAACTTTTGAATTTTTTGTCAAAAATTGATCTGTTTTAGTTGAGAATGCAACGACTTCGTTGAAGACTCATGTATTTTGTTAAAAATTCGCATTTTTCGGTAGAACAATGATTTTTTTGGTTAAAAGTAATCCATTTTGTTAAAAAAGCCGCGTGAGTCTAGTTCAGGCGGAGTAATCAGGCAGAGTAATCCGATATAATCCAGAGTAATCCATACCCGCTGAACTATATTCTTAGGAGTTGTTTCCCCTCGACTTTTGTAATTGTTTTGTTTACATGCTTTCAATTTGTAGTAAAATGTTTTTTTTTTCATTTTCATTAAAATTTAGGATAAAAGCATGGACGATATGGAACATCTCTGTCGATTGGTGGATTATGCAGTGGCGATGAGAAGTCGTCTGGAAGACGTGAATATTCATTCTTTCAATAATTTCGACTTGAGGGTTGGAATCAGTTGTGGCCCCTTAGTTGGAGGAGTTATTGGTGCTAGAAAACCAGTATATGATATCTGGGGAAATACTGTAAATGAAGCTTCTCGTATGGACTCTACGGGAGAAATGGGAAAAATTCAAGTGCCACGGGATATTGCCAGGGTGAGTAAGCTGATAAGGGACTGCCCACAAATTACATAACACAATCCCGCTTATGTTACGCAATTTTTGAAAATAATTTTAGCCATGTCTTATTAAATGAAATTTAGTCAGAGTTACTCATACTATCCGAAAAACCTGAATTACCATTCCTTTTTTATGTAAGGAAAGATATTTTACATATTATAAAAATTATAAGAATTTCCAAACAATAAATCAATGCTGTCGTTTTCACTGTTTACAACTAAAGACTTTTTAATTAAAAATCTATCACATTGAATTATTTTAATTTTAAATCTTTAAAAATCAACTATTAAAAAAAGCATTCAAAATAGTACCATTAAATATTGAAGAGTCTTTAATTGCAAATCATTAAAATTGAAGAATTTTCGATTTTTAATCTTCAAAATTGAATGATATATTATAAAAAAACTTTTAAAATTACGTATACATATTGCTATTATTATTCTAAACAAATGTTCAAAATTAAATACCTTTGAAATATAAAACTTCATAATTGAATCATTTTTAGTTTCATATTTTAAAAATTCAAGAATTTTCAATTTTAACTTCAAAATTGTGGAACTCTGAATTGTTAATCATTACAAATAAGGTGTTTTTAAATTTTGAAATTTCACAGTGAATAATTATGCAAGTTTTAAGTTTTGAAATTCAAAGTTCAAAATTGGAGAATCTAGATTGATACATATTTAATGAAAGAATTTTTAATTGCAAGTCGTTAAAATTGAATATTGAAATTTTAAAAATTGAAGAATTTTCAATTCAGTACTTTCAAAATTCAAGAATTATTAATTCATATATGAAAATTGTAAAAATTTGAATAATAAATAATAAAATTTAAAAATAAAATAAAAAAAAATAAAAAAT
>JAAAKG020176451.1:0-26618 GCA_010014905.2 Druon quercuslanigerum | reverse complement strand
AAAAAGTGCATTTTACAAACAGCATACAGACATTAAAATCAATTATATTATATAAAAATGAATCATATTACACTGTGTTATATTTTATCACAGAGTATCATAGCCTGTAATAGCGTATTATAATGTACCACAGTATACCATATAGTATCATAGTGTAACTTGGTATGACATAATGTATATCGTATTATACTGTGGCTTTGCGTATGATTTTCTTTCATATTGCACCGTATATCATCATATTGTCTTTTGTTGTATCATATCCTATGATATTTAATCATACTTTATAATATTGAATCATATCGTGTAATAATGTATTATACTGTATTATATTACGCCCCATTGTATCATACTGTGCCGCATTGCATCACACTGTATCATAGTTGGTAAAGGGTAAAATTGTGTGATAATTAGTCTATGGGAATGGATGATCACTCAATAGGTAATAAGAACAGTTCTCTTTACTATAATATGAAAGTATGAATTATGTAAATCAGTTGACATTATATGAGTGAATTTTAATTAGAGAACAATAGAATGACTTAAAGGAATTCGTAATCGACCGGAACGCTAGTAGATCGCACGTATAACGCCCTTATCGTTCGTGTTCGCGCAAAACGTTCGTTCTTCTCTGAAGCTATTGATCGACTGACTTCGCTCGTCCTTTGTCACTTTCACGCTCTGTTCGTCGCCGTTTACGCATGCGCACAGCCTATAGAAATAATCCTCGCTACCCGCTTAGTACTATTATATCGTTTAATAAGAGATGAACTTAAATCATTAACACTCGGCCATCCTAGAATCGTTTTACTCGTCCTCGAGCTAAACACAAGCTTAAGGATGCAAATTGAAATAAATTCTGAAAATGAATTCGCACACACACTTATCAAATTACTGACAATCCGTTATGATTATTTCTTTAATATCGATGTAATTTACGTATAATTCTAATAGTTTGACGTAATGGAGTTGTAGGGATATCGGATTTATTTTCATATCTTGTATTTTTCTTGACTTCAACTGCATTTCCTTCTTCTTCGGAATCAATTTCTGCGTTTTCGCAGTAAACTTGCTTGAATTGCGGGGATCAGCGTATTATTTGTCCGTTCCACCAGCCCATTAGTTTTTGGGTGGCGTGTTGAGTTAAGAGAATGATGGATCCCATGTTTTTCACAGAACTCTCTAAAGATGTATGAGGTGAAAAATGTTCCGCGGTCGGTAATAAATCTCATTGGCGCTCCGTACTCTAAAATAAAGTCTTCTAACATTCGGATTACATTCGTGGCAGTCGTGTCTTTGACTGGTCTCACGTAAACAAATCTTGTCCGGTTGTCTGTCGCGACAAGAGCATACTTGTTCTTTCGCGGTGTAGTCACAAAAGGACCCTCGCGATCTAAATGAACCACAGCAAAAGGACGACTCGCCGGAGGGATAGGATTCAATTGGCCAGCTTGCAAACCTGTTTCAGCTTCCGTTAGCATGCACTGTAAACATCCCCAAATGTGTTGTTTTACATATCGACGCATATAAGGAAAGTAATAAAATTCACGTGGTTTACCGAGAGTAGGTTCCAATCCAGTATGACATTGAGAATCGTGATATCGGAGAACCATGATTTTTCGCTATTTATCGGGAATCACATACAATAATTAATTTTTTTCGCGTTTATAGAGGATTTCTTATCGGCGTTCATAATCCTTTACTTTGTTTTTTCTTATTTGATTCGCTCGCTGGTTTCTTTAAAATTTCACGCTTACGCTTCAATTTTTCGTCTACGTATTGGTACATTAAAATTTCGTCTTCTGGGTTAACTATCGAAAATATTCCACGCATTCGATCCTCTATTTCGCTTTGGCACTTATCAGTTTCGACAGGAGCTCGACTCATCGCGTCGACATAAGGCATTTTTCCCCCGCTCGATGAACAATTTCAAATTTAAATTCGCTTAGTAGATTCGACCATCTAATAATCTGCGGATTTTCGTTCTTTTATGTGCTTAGATAGAGTAACGCCTGACAATCAGTTATGATCTTGAACAGAATATTGATCAACAATGAACATAAAAGCGACAGCGCCCAAACGATTGCAAGCAGCTCTAATTTGCTAGAATGGTAACTTCTTTCTGGTCCGCTCGTAAGACGGCTTATAGCATAGACTGGGTGATATTTCTTGTCTGAGGATTTCTGAAAAAGCATCGCCGCTAAGCCTTTCGCGCTCACATCTGTGTGAAGTTAGGTGAGAGCTCTTGGATTGAAAATTTTGTAAAACCGGTTTACTCGACAAAATGTCTTTTAACATTTTAAAAGCTTGATCTCTTTCTACATTCCATTGAAAAGGTTTTAAACTCGCAACAAAGCATGCAATAGGTCGGCAAACTTGTAAAAAAATGGTTTTAAAAATCCCGCAAAACCTAAAAATCTTCGAAGCTCGTGTGCATTTGACGGGATCGGAAAATCAATAATTCCTCTATCATTGAATCAGTCGGCTTTCGGGCTAGTTGTGAAGTTCCTTCATACTCATGATATTCTCCAGCCATTCCTGAGCCGAAATACTTCCTTCTACACCAGTAAAGTCAACGATATATCGACCTAGATCGGGCATAATGTGGTAAGACGGCATCGCCGAAGCACTACTAGGTCCGGGACACCTGGCAATTATTTGAGCGTCCGCTAAACCTTTTAACACATTCAACATCAAGAATTTTCGTTCGCGACTCTCTCTCTCAGAAGCAAATTTAATACATCCATCGGATTATGATCAGCGCTTTTAGCATTCTCATAGTTCGTCTTGTTAGCATTAGTGTTCGCACCAAGCTGCGATTTTTGTTGAATTTTAGGTGCTTCGTGCAAGTCAACATCTACTACACTTTTCTCTGTAGCATCCTCTTCATCCGAAGTCGAAGAGCTATCCTGACCCGCATTATAGCCCGGGTGATCCGGAACTTCGCCCTCTTCGTTGTTGGAAAATCCACAAAAGCTCCCCTCATCCTCCCTATCACTGTAATCCGACATAGTCTTTTATTCACTTTTGACACCGCAAAATTTAATTTCCACTTATTGTCGCACTTTATCTTTCAATCCAAAGTTTCAACTCTCGAACATTCCGCCATCCATTATCCCATCCTCACCCAACTGACCGAACAATCGACTCATCCACTGACCCTTTGATATTGGACTCGTCCGGAGACGCTCCAATAATGGACTCTTCTATATACGCAAAGAGACCGATTAAAATTTTCAACAATCCACTTTCATATTTGACAAATTAAGCTGAGATCATCCCACTTCTGATGTGTTAAGGGGGTAAAATTGTGTGATAATTAAAGTCTATGGGAATGGATGATCACTCAATTGGTAATAAGAACAGTTCTCTTTATAATAATATGATAGTATGGTTTATTTAAATCAGTTGATATTATACAAGTGAATTTTAATTAGAGAACAGTAGAACGACTTTAAGGAATTCGTAATCGACCGGAACGCGAGTAGATCGCACGTATCGTTATCGTTCGTATTCGCTCAGAACGTTCGCTCTTCTCTGAAGCTATCGATTGACTGACTTCGCTCGTCCTTTGTCCCTTTCACGCTCTGTTTGTGGCAGTTTACGCATGCGCACAGCGTATAGAAATAATCCTCGCTGCCCGCTTAGTTCTATTATATCTTTTAATAAGAGATGAATTAAAATCTTTAACATAGTGTATGCTGCTGCATCATATTCCAACGTATTATATGATATTGTAGGAAGCGTTACCCTGTAAGCTTGTCCATTACTGTTACCCAGTTTTGTAATTTCACGCCATGCCATAAGAAGTAATCAATACAAAAATCTAATTTTTGGACGCTCACAAGGTGCCCGTGGAACGTTCCGCGCTGTTAGGGAAATTGTTTTTGGTATAGCTGATGCAGACTTGGTAAATATTAGTTTCTTGATGCGTGCTACATGTGGAATGTATTAAGTTAACATGGAGTAAAAAATGAAACTGACAATATCAGTTTTGTTCGCCACATTGGCCCTCTCATTTTATACTCTAAATTTTTGAAATCAGATTATAGGGTAGGGTAACATACAACATTTTTATATTGAAAATGCTTGAGGTCCTATTTCTTTCCTTATACCTGAGAAAGGCAAAGGTACAATTTCATTACAATCAAAAGCCTTTAGATAAATTTTAAAAGAAATTTGTTAATTGGCAAATATTTCTGATCTTGCTCTATCTTAAGATCCATCGACAATAAAAAATATAAATAAAACATCTCAAAAACAATCATAATCAGTTTTTGGACATTATTAAAAATTGTCTAAATTTAATTTTCTTTGCATAATTTGTACATATATCAACTTTCTTGAAACTACATTTTTTTCAATTTTTAACGCTGGAAAATAAATCTACTGCAATTACGGCATTATCTTCTAACTTAATTTTAACGTAAAATTATACTTCTATAATTTCTAGCTTTCATGTTCCCTGAAAGTATTGCTAAAAACTATAACTTATATAGTATGCCTGGATTCGTAAATAAATAAGGTAGAAGGATATTCGTCAAATTTTAGTAATTCATGATGATAATAAAAATAGGCTTGGTCAAAATTACCCTACTTTTGAAGACTAATTTCGTGGTTTGTTTCAATTATATTAAGCAACAAAAAAATAAAATCCCTATAACGAAATAAAACTTTTTCTACAAAAAAAGAAAATGCACTCCAAGTTTGTACAAGGCATCAGCATTTCAAACATTATTTCGACTTCTTGCGGCTACCTTATGTTAAACTATTATTAACAATTATGGAGTGTGCGGTATACCTGGATTAGTAAACGAGTCAGGTAGAAGAGATCGGAAATAAATCTTTCAAGATCAACTGAGTTTTAAAATATTAACCGTATTTTTGCAAGCTTTTTTTGATTTAATCGTAATAATGTAATAAGGCTAATGCAATGTAATAAAACTGAATTAATTAATATTGTAGAAAATTTTGACTTTTCTCTTCTATGCCGCAAGGGTACCGGTCTCCATATAATGCCTGACCCAAGATGAATTTCACTAAGTCACCCTTCACCCTTTCGAGGGGCGCTTATCATATTTCTGTCTCTCTCGCACGCTCAACTCAGAAATCCCACGGGCTTACGCACCCCTCTAAACTAGAATGCCTGTCCAAAAACATATATTGCAAGCTATAATAATAAATTTTAAAGAATTACAGTACACAACCAGATATTTTTATTATTCAAAAACAAAAAAAATATTGTGATAGAAGGATTTTTTGAAATATTTTTCATGATGCAATCATTTTTTTTTAATTTTAATACAAATTTTAGTTAAAATCCAAACGAAATATTAATTTTTTTCAAACTTTTAGCATGCATAATTCTTGAAATTATTATCATTTAATGAAAAGTGACTGAATAGTTATAATGTTGGTGGGGGGAGGGGGACCTACAGTTTAAGGTGGGTTCCGAACCACCAACAGCAACAGCCTTAAGTACTTAGAGAACCTTTTTCTCTAGAGGTACCGGCCCCACGACTCTCCGGAGATGAACAACTCCCTTGCTAGGCTAGTGTTCACCGCATGGGCCACTGAGGCTCTTCCAGAGTGCGAGGTGGGAATCGAACCCGCAAGCCGACAGAGTGGGTCCAAAGCCTGCGCTTTAGTCCCCACGACCATCGTCCCACTGAAAAGTTAAAATGTATTGTTTCAAATAATATAGTACTTGTTTCGATGTCATTGGCAAACAAGAATGAAATTATTCTGATAAATTAATTTTCTTACCTAAAAATTTTACAAACCATGCATTACATCTATTATCTATTATCATTAACCGTCGATTATTTTTCACTTATGTAAATCAATTTTGAATTTATATTTAGAGATGAAATATTTTGTCAGTTAATGATACTATGATTATTGTGTAGTGAAAAAAGCAATATTTTAGTTATTCGCATAAGTAAATTGTGTAGAGGTCGCAGCGGCGCTCTCTGCCGGATTATTTTGGCAATACCACTTGGAAGTATATTATCACGAATGCCATTCATACAAAAGCTTGAAAGCCGGATAGGGCTGTCTTCTACAAGCCGTACTTTTCAGGTTATTTGCAATAATCTTGTTTTGAAACGTTAATCTAACCGTAAAAAATATGATTATTTTTTATTTTTCTTAATTAAGGGGTTTTGTTCTAAGCAATAAAGAGCTGGCATAAAAACTTTCTTGCAGTGTGTGGGAGCTAAAAGTTTTTTTAACTAGTACAAAAGTAATAATGGTCAAATACCAGTCAAATAGAATCAAAGTAAGTCGGTAAAGGCTTTTCGGCATACGCTAGCGAGCTGAGGACAAGTGATAATGGACATCAATCGTGGAAGCGTCCAGTATGACCTCGAAAGAATGCGGTCCCTTTTAGAAGAAACGGAGCATGTCTTGTCTTACATGCTCGCAGGGATAGGCATTGGTATCTCCATGACATTAACGATTAAGCACTGAGGGATTTTGTTAATAAAGAAAAGAAAGCAAGATAATTATATTGTTTATAGAAAAATTAAACATATAAAAAAGGTTATCACTAATAAGTTGATAACTATGGCTTGTAGTTATTTAGTTTCATCATGAAATTTATAAAAAATATTTATAATCTCCTGAGAACTGAAATATCCGACATCCCACCCTATTTTTCAATGGTCAGTAAAAGCACAAAGAAAGCAGGGAAAATATACGAGAACTTTCAATTACCAATAATTATACCAATCGTACATCATACCACAGCACTATGATCACAGTTCTGTGATTAAATATAGGATACCAAACACAACTGGCTTATCAACGATAAGTTGCAGCACGCCTGGTGTTAAATTTGCCAGAACTGGAGACTCTATGATGTCTACTACATCCCGATATTAAAATAAGACAACACAGAGGAATGCATTTCTCGGACAGCCGTAAAGCATTCTTTTAGCGATAATTACTGATGAAAGGTTGGAGGTTGCGAGAGAAAGCTCAAAATTTAATTCTGTTGGCAAAAAAAACTGCTAAAACACAAGCAGTTGCATGAATCGTTCATCCTGGACCACAGAAGTTGCAACTTAGGTTGATTAGCAAGGTGAACTACCGACTCGTTTGCACAAGCTTCCACGCCATTTGAAAGCGGTATAAAGGGCTGTCCACCTTGCCACTGAAGTTAGCGCAACATTCACCGAAAAGCAAAGAGATGGTTTACTTAGGATTAAGTTGGCATCGTGAAAGATAATCACGTCCTGCAAGACTAAGTCACAAGTCAAACTCAATCTTAAAATTAGTATCATATATTAAACTCACGTCAAGCCTAAATTACTCTGTTCTGCGGTTGGATGACTGGGATGGGTGTACAGTGGGAAGCTTAATGCACGTACATTTATTTTCACTCGGCTGGTATTTTATGTATTTACTTATAATCTCTAGCATTATGATCGGCAACAGTGACCGTGAAAACCCTACTACACAGAGCCTAATGCAAAAAAAGGCGAAACCTCGAATTATGGCAACTTTTTGACTTCTCCTGACCTACTGTACGCTGTTCTCACAGATATGACACATCACTTTACCATGCCCTGACAACAACTAAAATAGTTAAGCAGTTCAGAGTTCTTTGTTCCAATTGTTTTCCTTCTCTTCCTTCCCCTTCCCAACTAACCTTTTCATCCATGCACTTCACAGCGATCGGCTAAAGTTTCAGCGAAAAGGAATTGTTTCTCCAGCAGTCGTTTTTAAAAATGGACCGGTCTGTAAGATAGGCCCTCCTCAAGCTGATGGAGACGTCCCACTCAGATGTAGCTGGATTTCAAGATAATACCTCCAGGATTGCGGAGTCAGCCCCATGTCAAACTCTTGCAATAAATGGTAGGACATTAACCGCCATGTATTTTATGTAACCAACCAACAGTATGAGAAATCTCCTCCAAATAAGAATATCCAAGATACCAGAGTATCAGATCCTGGATCGCTCTTTTAGGCAAATATAGGGAGGGCCCGAACTTCGTATGAATGGCAATCAAGAATAAGTCATTGGCGTACTGAGTCACCCTCAACTATGCAAGAAGGTAATCCTCAAGCTTCCGCAGATATGGGTTGAAACAGATCGGAGATCGAACGCCGCCCTGGAGACTGTCGACAGAAAAAAACATTAATTTATCTATTTTACAAATGCAAAAGAGAGGTGATTGGTGACAACGGAGGAATGTCTGTCATTCCACGATTCCAAGACTGCCAGGGTTGTTTTCCTGCAGGAAAGAAAGAGAGGGACAGAGGACATATAAAGTAAAAGACAATCCACAAACCGGCAGGTCTGGCAATGAATCTGATCTAACTTGGCCGTGTTAAATATTTGTGGACTGCTTACAGGTACTGGATTCGTTGCTTGTTTTTATTCTCTAAGCATTTAATGAACCGGTTTTATTTGAAAGGGCTTTTTGACTTTACAATACAAATGTTCTGCGTGTCATACCGATCTAAAATTTTACTAGGGATAAAATGAGCCGAACCTATATCTGTGAGTTACGCAGGGTGTGTTAACTGCTATGAACTGCTTTAATATGTGCTTCTGCTAGTGTTCTCAACACGCCTATAGCGTCTAAGAAATCTTTATTAGCGGGAGACCAAGTGTACGGGTACGAACAGCTGTGAGACATTAGACCAATCAAGATATTCTAAAATTTTAGATCCACTGAAACTTTACCTTCGAAATCCGATTTTTGAAATCCGAAATTCGATTTAGTAAGTCCCACAAAACTGATAAATTATCATGATTCATATCATGATAAAATTATCATGATGGTGTGAATAAATTATTTTTGATAGAAAAATAATTTATTGGCACCAGAATCTTTGAAATTCTAGGCAACTACTCCTTCATTATAACTTTGCCGTTTGTTTTTGATTGGGGGCACCAACTCATTGTCTAACGATTTAATAGATAATGTTATTTTTGAAAAACCTCCACCGCCATCTGCACCAAATTTATTCTACGCTTCATCTACTTCACGCGATTCCTTAACATCATCGATTAGTTTTTGAAGCTATTTATTATTTTATTATTTTGAAGCTATTAGTTTTTAGAGCTAATTAAATGGCATTTGGTACATCAAAATTGGAGTCAAGTGAATGATTTAAAGCTTTGATTTTGTCTTTTAGATTAGGTTCAAATATTTTTCTTTTTTTCGTTGCACTTCGAAGTAATTTAGCGATTCCTAAAGTTGTGTTAATTGACAAAACAAAATTAGTACTAATTTTCGACACATTTTTAGCGGATATCAACCTTTGCTCAGCTTCTTTTTTGTTTCGTGAAACACTAACAGCCATTGGTCTACCATGTTCACTTGATAATGATATCCAATCAATATTTTGACGCGTTTGATCGGCAGATTTTTCTGTAATTACATTACACACCAAGTGTTCTTTTACTTTCTGATCTACTGATGAATTCAAGTTTTGCATTAATTCCTTTTTTGTACAATTATGACGTTTACCCTTTGCGATAATTGATAAACATTTCCCACATTTGTTGTTTGCAGATTTTTTTCTTTTATTTTTTTTGAATGACTGTAGCAGAGGTTCTTGAAAAGTTATATTTACATTGATCTTTCACTATAATATATAATTCACAAAAACACGGCTTTCCAAAACTTGATCGAGTATTATTAGCTAGCTTAAAATTAGAATAATCAACAGGAATCACAATAGAATTATTATCAGAATTTTTATTTGCCTAAATCTTCTTTTTTTTAAATTCGCACATAGTGCTTTCGACAATCGTTCATCGTTGATGTCATAAGTGACTTGCTTATTAATTAATTTTTCAAGTGTATCTGTTATTTCAAAAAGAACTTTTTTTCTCTATACGCAGCAAGCATAATTTTAAACGAAACTCACTGTGCGACATCGCACGCACTTTGATTTGAGGTAGTGGTTTCATTTTTTATCCACAAACTAAAAGTAGGAGATATAATTTAATTTTGATGCTTTTGATGTGATTTTGGCAAGTAAATATACATACCATTGCAGTCATTTGATGCGAACAAAGAAACATGCATTTATTTTTAAATAAACAACCTATATTGTGGTGGAAGATCATTTTGTTCATTATTAAGCAGTTTGAGAGTATTATTAACGATCGATGAAGTAAATAATTACATTATCGATAAGTGGTAAAGAAGAATAAGCATTAACATTACCGTTTCAGTAATACTTTTTAAGTACTTCAGCTTGCCTAAATACTTTTTGAAGCTCGTATCATATGGTTGTACCAGCTTCTTTAGCGTTTCAGTTATTACACATAGCAATTTTAATGAATTTTTCAGGGATAAAAAAAACGGTTCAGGGGATCATTTTAAGTTCATGAAAAATTGATCATAGGCACCATTTACAACAACTTCCAACTCGTAATTTTAGGGTCCTCGAACTTTTCATATAAAATTATTCAGCTCCACCGTGTGGGGCATTTTTAAATTTCGCGGATTTAAAGATGCATTCGGATTGGCCATTCGGCCAAGTCCGTGCATCTTCGGATCAAGTTTATCATAGTTTTCATGGTTCAGTTCGAAACTTTAAAAGGATACAAGTGTTATTAAAATATAGGCTATGTTAAGTAGTAATGACAAATAATAAATTTGTTTAATTAATGATAAAGTGAGACATGTAGACAGAGAAGGAAATGTAAATATTTTTCTGTGCCAATAACATTATGGAATGGCTGCTGAGTGACAAATACTATTAAATAGTAATAATATTTAGCGCTTCCATTGGGCGAAGAGTCAATTGTGTTTAACGCTTAAGATTGAAATTAACTATATTTACTTAAAGCGATTGGGAGAAAAGGTGAATTTAAACATAACCCCCAAATAATGACAGACCGGCCAGGAATGTTTATTATATCTCCGATTGATTATTCTCTACCAAAGAAATGCTTTGTGGATGGGTAATACATTACTTTTATTGTAATAATTGTTTTCTACTGTTTTTTTCGTAGATCGATACTAGACGAAATAACCACTAGGAAATGCAAAAGAAATTGGTGTATTTCAGCAAGTGCATTTTAATAAACTTGATTCAAAAATCATTATCGCTGGACCTTATCCCAAGATTGGGGCTTAATCAGCCTAAAATGAATGCTGAGGCATGTTGATGGTATAGGAGTATCAGAAAGATATCTCTAAATTTTAATTATTAAATTTTTTAAGGAGTTTGTTATTTTAGAAAATATTTTCTCTGGATGCCATCAAATTTTGGTTTGATCAGTCACTAAAATAATCAGGTACTCGTTGATGATAGAAGTGAATCAGAAATAAATCTAGACATGATATTATAAGCCAGAATTAGTATTCCGATTTCATTAGAAATGTTTCTGTTTTTTAAATTTCTATATATCAAGATCTTATTTTTAAATTCCGTTTTCAACAGTACCTAAAATGCATTCTAAAACATGTTAATGGTCTGATATACTCCTATCATTAATGAGTCTCTAATTTACTTTAGGGGTTGATCAAAACAAATTTTGAGATGAAATCGAGCGAAAATATATTCTACAATAACAAACTCTCTAAAAACTTTCTTAATTAAAACTCGGGCAAGTTATACTGCTTCGAGATACCTATTTGATACACCAATACCATCAAAATGATTTAGAATTAATTTTAGGAGCTGATCAAATGCGAATTTGGAAACCAGATTCAGAGATAGCAACTAAAAAAAGAGAAAAATCTCTAAAAAATCGGAACAATAGTTCAACAGTGTCTAGATTTATTTATGATACACTTCTATCATAAACGAGTCTCTGATTAATTTTAGTGGTTGATCAAACCAAGTACAATTAAGAAATAACATCCAGAGATAGCAATTTCAAAAATAGGACAATTTCTAAAAAAATCAGAATGATATTTCTGGCTTAAAATAAAATGTCTAGATTTATTTTCATACACTCTTCGAGTCTGAGATTCAGTTTAGTGGTTGATCAAGCCAAATTTTGAGATGTCCAGCGAAAATATTTTAAAAAATAGAAAAACTCCCTAAAAACTTTATGAGTTAAAAGTCGGGCAAGTTATATTTCTTCGAGATATCTTTCTCCTACACCTATACCATCAACATGTCTAAAAATTTATTTTAGACTGATTAATCCCCAATATTGCTGAAATGCACCAAGTGCATCTACATTTCCTGATAGGTATTTCGCCTAGGATCGTTCTACTAAAAGAAAGAATGCAAATAAGTTATGACAATCAGAAATAATATGATACTTATTAGAATTATTAAGAAGTAATTATTGTTTAAATTATTACTAAAGACCCTGCCAATAATAAACATACGAATTCTCAAAGCATTTCTATGGTATAGAATATTCAATCGGAAATATAATAAAGATGCCAGGCCGATCTGTCATTATTTCGAGGTTATATTTAGATTCACCTTTTTCCTCTAATCGTTGTAAGTAAATGTACTTAATTTCAGTTTAAAGTTTTCACGCGCAATATTTTATTCACTTTATTCAAAATATATCTTGACTACTTTTAACATAGCTTTTTTATGTCGCAAATAAGCGTTAACACAATTCACTCTTCGCCCACTCGAAGCGCCAAACATTATTACTATTTTACAGTATTGTTCACTCAGCAGCCATTTCATAATGTTATTAGCAGAGAAAAAAATTACATTTCCTTTTCTATCTGCATGTCTCACTTCATAATTAGTTAAACACACTTATTATTTCTTATCATAACTTAAGAGGGAAGATTTCGTGTGTCTTCCCTCTCTCCTAAAAGTAGCGCCTATTGGGTCGACTTCGACCGCTCGCCCTGAAAAATCTCACTTGTTAGAGTAAGCGCCCTTTCTTCGACACAAACAAACATACACACAATGACTGAAAAGTATGCCTGCCTGTCAACAAGATGCTAAGACACTTTTGGGAAAAATGCTTAAGGCGGTCATCCGTGAGTCGCTCCGTGTCCTCAGGGCGCAAGAGAGTTTTGCCGGATAGTCATACTGTGTCCATCACAGACTGTAACCACCTATCTTACGATAGTGGGACGTGGATACGACTGAAATTTTACCGTGATTTTTCACAGTTTCAGATTAGCATCAGCCCCTGGCCAAATCCCACGGTTGTCCTTATGGCCAAGTGGTTGAAGGTACCAAGGGGTTCACTTCCAGCCCCTTGTCCCTGCCCTTAACAAGACGCAAGGTTTGCACTGCAAACCCTCCGTAGTACCAGAGATGAGTTACCTTATCTCCGATAGTACCCATCATCGCAATATATTAGGAAAAGAAAGAGAGACACTAGAAAAAGGAAAATAAAGGAAATACAGCGCACGACTACATATTAATTTTTTGATTTAATCGTAAATATTTTCATTTATTGTTGAGAAGTTATATATATATATATTTTTTAATTCAAAAGTTTGGTAGAAAATTCATCATTTGTGGTTGAAAATTGACATATTAAATTTTCGGTTAAAACGTAGTTCGTTGTTAAAAACTTAACTATTTGCTTTAAACTGAAACAATTTTTTATTAGAAATCTATTTTTGTTTTTTAAAACTTCCTTTTTTCCTGTTGATAGTTTTACTCTATATTTTTAGCTGAAAAATAATTTTTGTTTGGTTCCCAAGTTAAAAATTCATTTTTAATTGTAAATATTTTTTTCCTTTTTAAAATTCATCTTCAAAACTAACAAGAGTCTGAACCAATCATTTAGCTCTACTTCAAACGTTCGGTTCTGTCATTAACCGCTCTCCGGAGATCTATATATACTTAACCTATATAACACTTAAAAGAATGGTTTTCTAATACTCAAAATAATCAAAAACTTTTCAGTCGTAAATATATGCCGTAATATATGTGATTTAAAGTTGCAGGTTTCACCTGCAAATTACTTTTGTGTTGTTTTTGTTTTAATCTTTATAAAAACAGGTCCACCCCTCTTGGAGGAAATATTCGCGAGAAAATCGAGGCTCGATCGAGAGCCAACTGATCTGATTTTTTAAATGGTTTCAGATATAATTTAGAAATGTTTTGTCATTTATATTTTTTTGTTAGACACACTCTCATGGACCTTTCATAAGGAGAAAGAGTAATAGTCACTATTTTTAATTTTTTTGTGTCTTTGTTTTCTTTTGTTTATAATATTCAATGAGCTTTGGGTGCAGAAGGAAAATGGAGAAAGGACTGGTTTTCTCTGGAGCATCATTCATCAACAAGGATCGGCGCTGCGTACGACGAGGAAGCAAGGCGGTTTGAAGTCATACGGGTACAGGCGCAATGATGGGTTGTTGGCCGACGTGGAATGTGGATGAGATTCCCGCATTCTAAATCCTGTACCTGCTGCGATTAAATTCTCAGCGTCCTGGATTCGTCGCAGAACCACTACTACCATCTCTTGGGCATAAGGGTTCTGAAATTTCCCTCCATAAGCCATGATACTGCGACATCGCAGAAGGCAAATATTCACCACCTGAGCAGGAGGGAAGAGTTTGGGCGAACTCTTGGCCTTTCGTCGTGTGAGCCTCGTGTGAGGAAGTCTCTTCACGATTTTGTTTGTAACGCTACAGAGTTTTTGCCAAATAGTGGTATATAAATTAAGTTTGTTTTTCTCTTGATTGTGTCTTTTGAGCGACCTGATAGATCCAAATGGCGTCAGTAAACGCGGAGATTCCTTTAAACGTCCTCATTTGCTCCAGGGCGGAATTCACTCGCCAAACCTTTCTCTCAGGTAAAACTAAAATTGAGTGAATTATTTTTCTTTAAATTCTAATATATTAAAATAAAACGTAATTTATATTATTTATGTTGCAATGTATAATCAGTCACTATTTTATTTGAATAACCTATCAGAAATATTTTATAATGGAAACTTTCAGGTTTTTGCGCCACTCTCCGAATAAGCTGAGCCACGTCAGTATCTTGTTTTTTTAGTCTGAATTATGGTCATTTTCCTGTCTTTCAGGGTGGCAAGTTGAGACTTACCTGACACCATAATTTCAGTTAAATTCAAAGTCTCTGGAGAAATGAAAAGTTAAATTCTTCGTTTAAATTAATATGAAGAATTTTATTTTAATAACATTGGGAAGGAAGGAACCCGATTTTAGTGATTAAATAAATCGTTAAAAATAATATGGCATCTTCCTGAGTTTCTAACATAAATTAGCAGCCCTGAGTTTAGAGATATTCATATAGATTTTTAATTTTTCTGAAGCTGCCAGTTTTTCCTATAACTTTCCAACCTTTGGTCACTGTTTTAAAAATTACAAAATTCTTTTTCTTATTTTACAACTTGACAGAGAATAAATCTTAGTAAGATTTTTAATACGAACCTCTTTCATCCTGATCAATATATCCAAGAATTTTGAGAATATTAACCCTGCTTTCGTAATCTGGATAATCTCTTAAATTGTTGTCACTAAGCTTGATCATCAGTTCCTTTCGCTTCTCTTCAAGTTCCTTTCTACAAAAAGCCTCTTTGAAATGCTCTTCAAAGTTCTCGGCTTGAGTCATTGCAAAACTGCGCAGTTTTTGCTTCAGATCCTTTAATTTCTGTTCTTTAGGCTTGAGATCGATACCATTTATCACCATTTCAGTAAATGGCAAAAGCACTTTAGAATTCTTAGTAGCTTCCAAAGACAATCTTACTAATTCTTGGACAACCGTGTTAGTAGCTGGGCCTGGTGGAGAATCTCTGCAAAAATTATTTATGTTAAGGGTCAACCCACTGAGTTTGACCTGAAATGTGCAAACAGTATATGCACATATTTGAGATTTTGTCATAATGACAACCACGGGATATCCCCGGGAGCTGGTGTCATTCAAAAAAATGGAACCTGCTCCCGGCGAAACGCAGTGTTATTAAAGCGAGCGCAGAGGTGGAGTTAGCGTCGAAAGAACTCAAAAAACTAAAACTTCAACTGATTTTTGGTAAAGGAATTCGTCACCCTAAAGTTCTAGCACCACATGTCCCTCAACTGTCAAACTGATAAAATGAGGTTCAAACTCTACAAAAACGTTATCAAATCTCGAAATAAGTTTATCGCTAAAAAATAATGCATGATCAGTAACATATTAGTACAATTTTTAATACTATTATGAATGTATTTTAGCTAATGTGGAAAATTGATTTGGGACATAACGTAATATTAAATTCAAAACATTCATTTTTTTCAGAATTATAGTACGAGATGTCCAGAAAATATTTATAAATTAACTATTTATGATGAAATTCTTAAGTGAAAAGATAAACATAATGACAGTTTACATTATTCTGTTGTATAACATACCTGGAAATAGACGAGTTATTCGCAAATTACTAAATTTTGAGTTACTTTTTGGTTGGGTTACTTTTAAGTTAAGATATATTTTTACACTTTGTTATTTTTCAAATTGACCGTAGGTTATCAATATAAAATATGCACTACGAAGTTGTCGAGTAATGTTTTCAGGGATGAATTAAGGAGATACAGGTTAATTTGTATTGCAGTTGTGAGGTGAGATTCGGTTGAATAGCAAGGGATCGGGGGAGTTTGTGATTAGGAGTTCGAGCCTTCGAGGTTGACAAGGGTGGTTCTCGTAGTGTTGGAGGATGTTAAAGGAGAGAAAGGGGTATCTGCAGAGGCTGTGAAAGGTGAAATAAATTATAAGAAACGGTTACCGTCAGGAACAGCGGGAGGTCAGCGAGAGTGCTGGAAATATTGGTAGTGAACTTGATGGAGAGAAATTTTCCACAGGATACGACGGTAAATAATGCGTGACTCGGTGTCGAGCAGCGTGTCGGGGAAAGGGAGAAAGCGGAACTACGGGAACGAAGGAAGCTAGTAGTGAAGGTGTTGTATTAAGACATAACAGAGGTAAAGAAGAAAAGTGAGGATTTCTGTAGGTATATAGAGAAATATGATATGATAAAATGTAGCCTAAGCTGCTAAGTGGGTACAGGTAAAGGCTCCAGGATGCGGTCAGAGAGAAAACGAAAGAAAGGGCTAGTAGCGGAATTATAACGAGGGTCAGGGATGGCTTAAGTGAAGAATTTTATGGAAAGGGATAGGGGGAGGGCATGCAAATATGGACATTAAAGATAGGAGGCGTAACGTGTAAGTTTGTGATATTGTATGATAAGGATGGGATGGGAAGGATTAAAGAAAGAGAGCAAGACTTGCGAGCAGAAAGAGAGAAAGGTATAGTGGTGCTGGCGGGGGGAGATTCTAAGGGACTGGATGGAGGATATAAGCTGGGCGGTGGCAAACGGTAAGTTAACAAGCGACTTCCTGTTTATCAAACATTTAATATATTTATATGACTTTGTATGTTCTCTGCATTTTCTTCAACGAAAATTAAACAAAACATATTTTAGTCACTAGCAATTATAAAATCTACTTTATCATGTTTCTATATCTCACTATTTAAAACTCTTTTATTCTTCTTTCTTCCTTCTTCTCCATAGTCCAGATTTCGTAACTGCACAATGCTGCATTCACTACATACATAATGTTTCTGAAAGTTCAATTGCTTGATAATAACGAATATTTGTCTGGTAATTTTTTCCGTCCGACGACGAAAGGTGTAAGCGATACTCTTAAGGTGTCTGGAAGCGAAACGGGAAATAGAAGTTCTTATCAAAGGGGTAGGACATTTTTTTGTATGTATTTATTTCAAATAAACTGATTTAATTTTTAAATAAAATTATTTTTAAAACGAGTAATACGAATGCATTACGTATGCAACTTGACTGTTAGAAACGCTTTAAAGTGAAATTAGAGCGAAAGATTAAGTACACATACAGTATGGTGGGCCAGAATGATAGACATTCGAATTTGATTATCTTGGATTCAGATTATTCGGACTGACAATGAAAACTTATATGTGTCTTCTACATACTACTCCCTGCGAGAGAAATGAATAGGTATAGTGGAGCCGGAATCAATTAGATGAGCCAATACGCCTACAGTTGACTAAATAACTTATGGTCTACATGACTTGCTTACGGACAAATCATTTCTGGTTTTTGTTAATAATCCGCTAGATATTAAAATTTAAATGTCACCTTTTAATATTATTTAAAAATAATGTTAAAAATGACAATTAGTTCTTCAGTATCCAGAACATTTTTACAGCTGCAAATAAAAAATGTACAGTAATTATGAGTATTCAGAAACATTAGAAATAACAGCGTTTCTATCTAAAATAATATTTATTTCTTAAATAATTACAAATAAATTAGTACATGAAGACGCTCCTTTTTAAATTATTGATATAGGTAATCACTTTATTCTGGCTGTGGATGAGCCTCAACTATGAGATTAATAAAAGAATGGTCTTAGCACACAATTTTGAGAAATTTCTTTAAAAAATAGGTTTTTGTTGCTGCTCTTTTTTTAATTTTGAGACCCATAACATCATGCTTTCAGTTTTTTTTTACATATTTTAAAGTTTCTGTTATAATGTAATATTGTTTTGTCTATAAATGAAAAGATTAAAAAATTGTTTAATTTTTTAAGCCATATCTTATTGCTTGAAGTACGTAGTATCGTTTTATAACATTATTCCGGGTCCAATACGAGAGAGCGCGAGGTTCATTTTAGGGGAATAGTCTTTTAGGGAAAAAATTCAATACAATCGCGCGGTACAGACGATCACGTGACAAATGAAATTTTGATAGCGCCCCAGACCAACTCGCTTTTCTCTGCCTATTTGTCGGGAAATAGTCAACACGCTATCAAGGCACACATGCCGTAACAAACTTACATGCTTTTATCTTCAATAATCAGGCTATTCTGGCTGTCAAGAGGAATAAACTTGAAAGAGTTCTACCTACCCTATGTCATAACATCGTTTTTAGCAAAAATAAAAATGAATTGAAAACATTCTTCGGTTCAAATAAACTATTATAATAACACTTGGAATTTACTTTTCTCTAAAAATTGTCGCGGCGCCATTTTGGTTAAATGATCATCTGGACAATGTAACTGGAGTGACCCATTTCGTCCAAAAACATTTTCAGCTCACTATATAACCCTAAAATAATGACACCACGCGGTCTCCCACGTTGGTCCCCAGTTTATTTTATTTTAACAATACTACTGAAGGTTAAACAAATGGATTAGGCTAAAACAACAATAATTAATATTAAGCTTCTGTTCAATATAGGAAACAATTTCTCAAGTATACTCGGCCCAGAAAAACAAAGTCGTTCGAGCTTTGATGTAGCAAAGTTACAAGTTTTTCGATTAAAATACCTATATAATGCAAAATATAAAACTTTAAGAACTAAAATTGTTCAAAAACGGAAAATAGGACGGTATTTCTCTGAGGGAATCTCGCCTCAATCGACGAAAAATTTAAGAAGCCAAGTTTTTTAGAGGCGTCTTTTTAACGCGATTATTTAAGTGGGCTGACAATTGCGGCCGGTATTGTATACGTGAACGTCTGCAAAAAAGGGACCTAATGTCCAAAAAATAAATTTGTATTTTTTGACACCGATCGATAGTTTTTGAGTTTTTCTTTCATTTTTAAAGATTTTTTAAGACAATCGCTTTTTTTATTATTAACGGCGACCCCCCCCCCCAGGATTTTCTGATTTACCGTAAAATAGTATATATACACATAATTCATGTAAAATTTTGTCCTCCCCCCCCCCCCCCCTACAAGACAAATCTGGATCTACGTCTGTAGAGGCATGGTGGTATGTGGAGGGAAAACTTTTCGTAGACGCTTTCTATTGCTCAAATACCTGTTTGCTGAATCGGCTACAATTGCCCGTCCTATAAAATTCATCTCCCGAGTGTTAGGTCCCTTTCTTTCCCATATATACACATATAGCCAAACTTTTCAAGAACAAAATATGTACAAACTACCAGATAATTAAAAGCCTCTTTTGTAAAGTGGAAAAATCGAAGATAGAACACTATGGTTCTAGGATCGAGATATTTAAATATCAATGATAAAAGTTTGTTCTTTTTGGTTTTATGAATTTAATAACATAATATTCTTGTCCCACATGTATGATGAAAAAAGTTATATTTAGGGCTGCACTGAATATTTTTAGCTTATAAAATTATTGTTTCATAAAATAAATTGTAGTCTCCAACAGCACAAATTGTCCGATATTTCATCGAAATCTTCTTTCTTCCGCGTTCTCAGGTACCTTCAAAACCGTGCACGGCCCTGATCTCTCCTCTTACAACTGGTGTACAGATTACTGAGGTGTCACAGGCAGAGCTTTAGAACCGTTCTGGCTCTACACACAGCTCGGGTTACCAACCGACCTTTACGCTCGTTTTAAAGTTATTTGTAAATTTTGTTTGTTTATAGATTTGAGTTTTTATTATCTTAGTTAAAGACTAAGATACACTAAACTGACTTTTCATATGTAAAACTGGTGTTAATTACTTTTGAATTGCAGACCAACCTCTTCTGGGTATGGCGGGTTTTCAGATGTGGCGAAATGGATCAGAGATAAATTGTTGAAACTCTCTTACCATAAATTCTTCCTCTTTTAGCTTCTCAAAGCTTTAGAAATCATACGTATTTTCTCAACCATATGCTGCCTGATAGTTAGCAGCTTTAATTTCCTAAATATGGGATGTCAGTTCTTCAGTTCGCGTGCAAATCGCCGGATCCAAGGTGCAAACTTTATGCCAAATGTTATGAAATCAATCACATACTTGTTGAATACTCGACTATCCTCTGGGTACGGCCCTTCCATGATACGAATGTTTTTTATCAAATTCTTTTATAACCAGAAGTTATTAGAGTGACCACTTTTAAAACCCTCAAAATCAGCGTTTTATTAATACTGTTTTTGGCATTCTATGATTTATAACGGTATTTGTAGGTAACCTTCTGCGAGATCTAAGTTGGTGTATCATTTAAATTTACTTACAGAAGCTAGGTTATCATCTAGGTTCAGTAGCGGAAAGTGCATGTATTTTTATTGTTAATTGTAAGTTGACGTCCGCTAAAAACACTTTGTTTTTTTAGCGAACATCAGTAGGTGCTTTATTATTTGCCGTGCCATAACGACGCCCTAGTAACGTAAATATGTTTTATAATGTAGAACAGAGTCTGGCCGTAGTGCGAGCGCCATCGACCGTGTGACCAGATACAGCTCGCTTACAAAGTCAGTTTAAGTTCGGCCGCTACCCAGCGATAAAGTCGTTCCCGACAATACCGCGAAAATCATATGCTGTGGAAATGAGGGTTCTGGATTGACCATAATCCACGTATAACGGTATTTCGATTTTTAATATCGAAACTATAATTTTTTCAAAAAATGTTAATAAATAAAACCCTCAACGTATTGCTTAAATCCTAATGCTCCTCGTGGTGATTTTTATCTATTGTATTTTCAACTCTGAAAATGGACGTCCTAAACCTGGATGAATGGAAGACAATATTGGAAGACAATGGAGAATAATAATTCGTAAATAATTAAGCGGTAAGTTTCTTTTTTTTTCTTTTCTTTTTTTTTTCTTTCTCCGGGTCCTCGATTATATCGAGAATAACAGGGTTTATTTAAAAAAATACTAAACTCAAGAAATTTAAATAACTTTCTTCCGGGTCCTCGATCATATCGAGGATATCCGGGTGTCTTAAAAACAACATTCGCGAAGAATTACTAACTTTTTCCGGGGCCTCGATTACATCAAGGACAACCGGGTTATCTACAATGAACTTAAGAAAAAATTAATCATTTTCTCTGGGTCCTCGAACATATCGAGTATAAATAGGTTTCTTAAAAAAACAAAAACTTGAAAAACAAACCACGTCCTCTACTTCTTCTTAGGGTCTAATATTTCCAAAGTCGATTTCTTGGACGTGATGACAGCTATCGTCTCGATGGACTTGCACGTGTAGATATTGACCAAAGCGGCTTCCAAATTCCTCATGAAAGTTCAAATACACAGTTGGGAATGCTTTTCACCAGAACACCGTCAAGAGACACATAAACAGTTCAAAATGTCCGCTGACAACACTTTAAAGATGTTTATGCCAAATGCAAAAATTTTACGTTTTCAGAACGAATTTCGAAACAGTTGATGCTTTTATTCTGCAGTCAAAGAATCTTCCCTCGTTTATGCTTTAGTTTTGAGGGAGAGGGCCTTATATAATGTCCTTCCTGTTCACAGTTAAGCAATTTCATGCCTATTTCCACTTGTAGGTCTGATGCGAAAGGTAGACAGGCAGTGAACTTGGCTGCAAAACTCGAAAGAACCTTCACTAAGTACAATGAGGCCATCGAAAGAGCCAGACGTCAAAGCGGATTAAATAATTTTTACCGGAGCTGTCAACCACGCTATAGCTTCAGTCCTGCAGCAGCGTTATAGGAATTCTCGGCAACATTTTGGCTTGTTCAATAAATATCTTAAGTCTGCCATAATGAAATTGTCAACTTGCGATCGCGAGTTAAACGCTGTTTACGCAGACTGCACTTCCGACACATCTTTGAAGAATTCCAAATGACTATCTACACCTGTTAGAAGCCTCGGTGGCTCAGAGGATAGCACGTTCGACTCCCATGCACAAGGTCTGGCGTTCGATCCCTCAACCGGTACTAATGGTTTTTTAATAGGTTCTGGCTTTCTAGACGGAAAAGGATGTGTGAATTGTGGAAGCTTAAGAAGAAGAGAAGGAAGACATAAGTATTATTGTAGATAAGTATTAGGTATTAGCCGCGGAGACTGAGGTTGTCAATGCGAGGCAAAGCGAGAAAGTAGGGTCATGCGTGCAAAGCGATGTGAAGCAATGAAGGCAAGGCGAAAAATAAACGTCTATCTATGTACCAAGGATTAAAAGGGCTTGCAGAAGGGCCTCACCTTAACGGTCACCAGTCGATTTTGAGAAGACTCGAAAATGAGTCAGGGATTGTCTTGCCCTAGGCACACTTACGGGGGAACCACACTGGATGGTCGCTGGACGCTTTCGAGTAAGCATTCTGCTGCCTGATAGGAGGCTGCTGAATGCAGAGTGGACAAGGGCGACTTTGGCAGTGACAGAGGAGAATATCATTTACTGTGAGATAGGTACGCCTAGCACCTGAGAAGTATATTCTCAGAACGTAAAAGCGCTGAGATTCTTGACACAAAGCATGGGTGTGGCACAATAGGCTTTATAGCTTGAGTACCAACATTACAACTAACTATCTACACCTATTACAAACCACTGTTATACGCTATAACTTTCCTAAAGGTTCGCCAAATAAACTTTCAGGACAAATGACTATATGGCGACGCGACGTGACATCGGATATTTTTCGTTCTTAAGTTTCGAGGATACTACGAAAAGCAACTTTTTTTTCGCTTCGCTCGCTTTCCCACCATGGAAGAAAAGCGTCACAGAAATTGATTGGTCAACGTCACGTCTAGCTATCAATGAACACGAACTTTCTTAAGTGGACCAAACACTGTCTCCAGTGCCAGAAGAACAGTTTTTCGTCAAACAACGTGAACTATTGGTACGTTCAAGCTGACAACTCAATGCACAGTAGTCGGAAAATGGAAAAGGCTGGCTAAAATTCGAAAAAAATGTTATTCTTGATATTTTAACTGTTGTAGTCGGTAGAGTAGGATTTCCTACGTTCGTTAAAGATGGCAGAGAAAGCTCAGTGCCTCATATTCTTGCCACGTTTCATTGTCATTTTACGTATTTTCGTGCTGCGTTAAAAGTTTGAACAGGAGGTAAAGTGCGTGTCAGTGAACAAGTTTACAAAATCAGTTTGATTTGACGATTTGCAATGCAACAAAGTAAATTCATCCACTAGAGATATGTATAATTCAAATCGATAACTACGAACATTCAACCTCATTAAAATATTTCTATAAATATATAATAATTTTGTGGAAAACTATGTAAGGTAAATTGTATTCAATTGTTTTAACATATGCCAAAAGTTAATTATTCTGTAGTATTCTGTATAATGAAATCCTGCATAGTATCTGTAATACGTTTATCTGAAATTCGCGAAAAAATTATGTGCGGATAGCTGTGGATGAATGAGTATAGGACGCCATTGTCTAGGACGTCGCGTTGTTGACCGATTTGGACCAAAAAAAATCGAAAAAATGTTGACAAGATTTCTAAGAGATTTGCTGAGCCTGATTTTCAAGTTAGGCTTAAAATTTTTGTAAATAAACAAATCTGACAAAATAAATAGAATTTATTCTTTTTGACGTAGTTTTACGCTTTTTAAGTTATATTCATTAATCAGGCTTTTTTGGAAAGAAATATTCATTTTTTTCAATGTCAATTTTTTAAATTGGGAACTTTATGATTAAAAAAAATCATGATTGGCTGATTAGTCAAGGGATCTTTTTAAAAAAATTTAATAAACAAATACAACATTCAGGCATTTGTCAGCAGAAAATTTCGTTTTTTCAATGCCAGTCCTTCCAGTTGGGAAATCCTTCTAGTTGGGAATTTGTCGATAGAAAATTTTTTTTTTCAACTTTAACTTTTTTAATTAGGAACTTTATCTTAATTTCAGCAAAATTCATAATTTTTTATCAATTTTATGATCGCTAGTTTACGTAAATTTCCTCAAAGAAAACTAGTCTTTTTCTTAAGAAGCCTTAGAATTGTTTGGTGGAATAGAAGAATAGAAGAATGGAATAGAAAATCCAATTATATTATAGTATACATCTAGCATATTGTATATTCTACTATTTTGCATGTATTACATAATATAATTATACATGAGGACTGCGAAAAAATTGGTAGAAAATCAACTTATTGTCTCGGACAAAGTCTATTATAGTAATAGTCCATCTAAATTTTCGATTCTTGATATAGTTTCGTGCTCAGCGAGGTCAAAAACATAAGTATATTAAACTTTGTCCGCATTATTGGATCCGCCATTTTGAATTTCAAAAATTTGATTTAACTATCGTAATCCGCGACCTCGAAATCGAAATTATACCGAGTTTTAAGAAGATTGAATGACGTCCCAAAATTTGTCCGCTATTTGAATAGATAAGATGATTTCGATGCGTTTTTAGCGTTAAGTATAATAAACACCTGAATTTTACGATACTTCAAAGGGTTCTCGAGAAAATTGAAAAAAATTTAAGAAAAAAAATGTATTAAAAACTTTATACCGAGCTAAATACGAACTCTTTATTATGTACATGGGAAATGCTTTATTACGTAAACAGTAATCGTTTTTTAATTAATAACAATTTAAACAAAAAGATTGTAGTTCCAAAGTTAACCGTTCACAATATATATAGCAGAAAAAAACATTTATTTCTGTAGAGTAGACAAGTCAATACTTCATACTTATTTAAGGTGAATAATTATACTCGATGAATGTTAATTCAGTGGGTTTTTTAAAAATAAATAATAATCTACAAGAAGTAAAAAATACATTTTTAATAAATGCAATAAAATATAACAATCTTAGTGGTTTAGAGCAAGACTGGATAAGTTGATAATATAAAATGGTGATATTCAAATAGGTGAAAATTTTAAAATAGTTCATATTTACTGCAAAATTGTAACAAAATTAAAGCAATATACAGTGGGATAGAAGCTCAAAAAGCTGACCAAAAGTCCATTTTTGAATACAAGCAATTAAAGTATATTATTTTTCTTCCTAGCTCGCTCGAAAATTCGACTGTAGTCCCTGCATACCTACGCCGAAAGTCAATATTCTGTCACGCCACCTTTTGAGACGATTTCTGCTCAGCCTGCTCCAGTGTTAACCTTAATGTATGCTATAATGACACTATGAATATATTTTGCCCAATAGTAATTTTATCGATGGTAATTAATACATAATATTATTAAACCCTCTCTATCAAATTAACGGAAAAATTTATGTAAATCAATATTATAATTAGTATAAAATGTCATTATAAAACGTGAAGGAATTTTTTTTAAACAATAATTTTAATAATGAAGGTACACATTTTGCTTTTTTCGCTCCGGTGTCATATTTAAATATCGCGCCTACGTACATTACACAATTTTCATTTCACGATTATAGATTGGTACATGAAATCAGTTGACAACAAAGCTCCATTTTAAAATATATGATATATTGACAGAAGGATCAGAATTTAAGTTTGAAAGTAATGTACAATTATCTTAAAGTTCAATTTGTTGATTACCTTATATTGCAACAAATATTTTGAGGTATTATGGAAGATGCTTTTTTACATAAATATAGTTCGAAAGAAGAAATGAGAAAATAACCTTTGAAAATTATTATTTTACTATGAGAAAGTATACTTTTTGAATACACAGTTTTGCAAAATAATTGAAACTGTACTCGACGCCGAATAAGCATACCATCACGATCATGACTGAAGCGAAAATTTAATAGACGCTACAAGGCGTGTATGTGATTTTGTTGCGAAAAAAAACATAGTATACTAAATTTAGATTTCGAACTAGCTCAAGTATATTTACTGCGCCAATTCCGGCTGCACAGATGCAGACCAAGTATCCACATATTCCTTTAAATTATTATTTATTTGAACTATTGTTTGATTATTATTACACCATTAGGCCGTTTCCCTTTCGGGGTAGGCGTGACTCACTCAGTAGGGAGGGGAATATTGTGAGGAAGGGGTTATAAAATTTTTAGATTGATCTGGAATTCTCGCGTTATTTATTTAAATAACACGTTCACTCCG
>JAAAKG020176440.1:0-26618 GCA_010014905.2 Druon quercuslanigerum | reverse complement strand
AAAATTATTTAACCTGCAAAAAGCAAAATCACAACATCATTAAAAAAACGGTCGCCAAAGTTGTATGTCAAGTTTCCGAAAATAATCCAGCCTGAAGAGGGTCCGAATCCAGGACCGAAACATTGTAGTAGTAAACAAATAAAGATCCTATTTCTATAAGAAAAGACCGGAGTAAAATGGCCTCAAAATTATTTAACCTGCAAAAAGCAAAATCACAACATCATTAAAAAAACGGTCGCCAAAGTTGTATGTCAAGTTTCCTAAAAGTCAAGTTTCCTTTGGATACATTTCCACAAAATGGTGTCTTAAAAATATTTTTTATGATGAATTTTAATGATTAAAAAAAAATTAAACAACTTTTTTCAAAATATGCGTCGACAACTTTGTTACAAATTTCATAAGCTTAAATTTAAAAAATAACAAACGGTCGAATAGTTTGGGGTAAAAGTTTATTTGTTCACGGACAACTCATTTGACCCCACTGTGGTGCGGTACAAAGTAATGTGCATTACTAAAATTATTCTACACAGTAAAATGGGATTAATTTTATGCTCTATGTTTTTCGAGCTATTTTCTTGGCTACCTTTGTAAACGAATTTGCATTTGTTCTTTTACTTACCACATTTATTTAAAATTGGAAATAGGTGTTAGCGTACTAATGTAAGAAGCATGCTTTATTCTCCTCAGGTGTCTTTTGGTTTGTACTATTTTTTTCTGTCGAAAGATGGCCTTTGATTTCTATCCCACAGCACAGTGCGAATGTAATTATCCCTGTTGTCAGAACCACACACTTGTTGGGAACTACCAATCACTAGTTAGACACAACGTTCAACCTCGTGTTTATGGCAAGAATAGCTGAAAACATATTCATGTCCCAGTTCATAGTGCTTTGCAAAAGTTTCAAAATCTTTATAAGGAATTTCCATCATCAATGGTCTTCTTCTTCCAGCCATAACAATTAATAATTTCGGTATACTTGTTGGCTTCGAAAGTTTAATTGAGGGATTTCAAATTTGCGACGTGATTTTTTCTATGTCTGGCACACATGTCTTTCAGGTTCATGAAACATTAAAACTAGAATGTTATCTGGATGAGTAAAATAAGCGTTTTCTACGATGACTTTTTCTACAAGGGATTCCATCAACGCATTTGTCGTTGTGCTTAATATGAAACCACAAGTGAACATATACCTTTTGGATAAAACTGATTATTGAGACGATTTGAACCGCACGCGGATTAGAGGTGCTAATGTAGAGGTGCATTAAACTGTATTGATCCATCTTGATTTAACAATTTTCCCAGGTTTCTGTCTCGCTAAGCTGGCAGAGCATTTTACTTTCGATATAACTGTCGCCGTTTCGACGACATACTTTAGTTTTTTTGCTCACATTACTTATATTTCCGCAATCCGGAATCTGAGGTCCAAGAGATCCTGTTAATGTCTTAGAATTATATGCGGCTCTATCTAGAGTTTTAATCACATGTTCGATCGTAAACTATCGCAATTAATTGATCCAGTTTCATTTTACTTGTATCCAGGTGTTTAAAATTTTTTTTGCAAATTTTTAATGCTGTATTAGGTTTTTCGATAGTTACATGACCCAAATACTTATTAATAGGTTCTTTAATGAGAGATATATGCTCTTCCCTGATAGGTCTGCGACGTTCGATCTTCTCGTCCTCAACTTCTGTCACGAAGGTCATATGAACCTGACATATTCTGATGAAGCGCTTGCAAGGGCAGCACCTCCTCTATCACAAACATTATGTCTGAAACCAGCGCTCATAAAATTTATTTAAAACAGTCTATTTTAATTCGACGATTATTCTGGATTTAGAATTTGCCAACTAGACAGAGAAAATTCTGTATCATGAACTGCATCAAAATAGCTATCAACCTTCTCGTCAGCTATCTTGTCATCTATATTATCACTAAGATTATCTTCGCTTTCGATAATAAAACCAAGCATTTCAAAGCCTGCAGTCCTCTCGAATTATTTTAAATTTCTTTATCTCAGCGTTTATTTAGTTTGTATTTCGTTCTCTCCCATAGTCATCTCTCGCATAGAAAGCACCAGCTTTCCATATTTTAGTAATTTCACTCGCCACTTTAACTCGAATATTTGCATTCAGTGGATTCTTAACATTTGACTTTTCACTGTGCCGAATCCAAGTGATACTTTGCAATACCTTTTGCGTATCAAGTAGTGTTTCCCCCTTCAGCTAAAAGTACGACAGCTAAAATGATTTTTAATCGCGAGTGTTTCCATGGTGATAATAACAAAAATGTCTTCAGAAATAGCTGGTTGAACACATGCAATTAAATTAAGAAAAATTTAAATAAACATTTCTTAATATCGATTCTTCCTTAAATCTTTTGTTGAACAAATTTTATATTCATTCGTCGGAACGCTTCTAAATTCCAATAAAATCATTAAAGAATAAGCTCTACCCCCCCCCCCCCATAGCTTTGCCACTTTACTAAGATGAAACAGTATTTCAACTTTTAGTACCTTTATTTACAATTTTCAATGATTCTTTATGCATTTGAACTAAGCTGAAGATATATTTCAATTTCTCAAAATTTTCCTTTTTCGCTCCACCCTAGTATGTCGTTCTAGTATTCGGCACTTCTCATTCTCTACAATTGACTCTATCTTTCTTGGAAATGCTATCGGCGATGCACTATCAGAGCTATTGGCGCAAGATTAATTGATTGTTTTATTTATACCTAATTTGTCCTAGACTTAACCCTTAAAACCACATAAATAAAACATTCATAAGTACAAGTGTTATCAAACAGAATTTCACACCTCATTCTGCGTTTTACGACTTCCTTAAACTGTATGTTCTAGGAATAACAATAATCACTTAAATTTAGAACATACTTATTACATTACTAAAAAACATTTATAATCTTCCGTATTTTTTAAATATTTTTAAATTCTGCTCTTGAAGCAGTGCATCGTCTTTGCATCAACTATGCCATTAGGTAAACTTTTACTCAAAATCGTCGCTAATACAATAAATGACTTCTAACTATGACTTATATAACCCAGCTATTTTCGATATAGTGACAAGGTGATAGATATGACAATGAAGCACAATTACTGTCGCTTTATGCCTTTGGAAGTACGTCGCTCCTGCATGAGTTGGATAACCCCATACTATGTCTCCTATGTGCACGGGGTGTGCATGGCATGCTGTTCATCTATCTTTGGAAAGGAACCAGGTATTTTTTTATGAGTACTGGACCCCACGCGTGCAGATTTAAAGTATATTTAGGCATGTTCTACTCCTCAAAAAAAAGTTTGTCCACAGGACCGATTACCTTCAACGTGTCTCTAGAGTCCTATAGCCTTCTATTGTCATAAAAAGGCTTTTTAATCTTTGGAAGGAAACATTCCGCTTCTGGCTGGATTTCTATAAAACCTGTTATAGATGATTTTTTAGGCCGCACATCATGAATTCAGTTTCAGAATTTCAAAATTGAGGCATTGAGATGGCGGATTTATGCCATGAATGCGAATTGATGCAATGGACAATTGATTAATGAAATCGTAGACATGATAAATACCAGAAGATACTACCCTCGGTGCAGAAAAATTGGAAGGATTTCCTAGACTTTTAAAACCAGATTTAAACATTCTTGCAATTGAAAAATATCAAATAAAACAAGCGCGTTCGTATTACGCTGAGCATACAAATAGTAGCGGTAAATACATAATCGTGACATAAGTGCAATACACGCTATTACGTCTGCATAGTTGCAGAAGAAAAGATGTGAGAAAGTGTTCACTGTATCCAAGAGTATTATTGTTCCTGCAAGAATGGAGCTCGCACCGTTGGAAGTTACGCACATGCAATTACCAGTATATGGTATCTAAGATATGTCAATACAATTGAAAACATCACATCTCCAGAGAAAACATTGAATGTATTTTTCCCCAATATTGAAATCTTTGATGATGAAGAGAGCCCTTAGAGAAAAAAATAATTTATAATACTAATAATGGAAATGCTTTTAAGCTTTTATCCAGCAACATTTTTTCATTATTCAACGAAATTTTGGGCTCAGGGCCCAAAAATATCATTGTTCTTTCTGGACTCAAAATTTGAGTGATTTAAGGAAATCAAACTTTAAGTTAGCATAAGCGGCATTCACTAATCTTTTACATTTCCATGGATGATTCCGTGCATCGACCTACCAAAGAGCTATTGGTGACATTTTTTCTCCTGCTCTTTCTTCATCCGAGCCTTTAGCTGTAAGTGCTCGAGATGGATGATGTTTAATGCATTTTCCTCACCCCTGATATACACTGCAGTCCCTCTAGAGAAACCGTTTCGGGGTATCCTTCATATCCTGCGTGCTATCCCAGGACTCGCCAAACCATAAATAATCGAGCCGTCTAAATTATTTCTGTTGAAGTTTCGTCTTGAAAAATATTTTATTTTTATTTTTTTGCCGGTTTAGTTTTATAATGTCTTAATTAACGTGAAAATGTTTGTACACGAAATTCGAACTTTATAAAAGTACTGATTTTTAAGTATGTACATACGTATATCAGGATTTAGAATTGTTAACTTTTATTAAGTATATAGTTCAAAGATTTAGATATAATTCCAAAGATTCTAAATCCAAGTTATCACTTGCAATTCTCTAAACTAAAGAATCAATCAATGACATGAATTTTTTTATTATATTAAACAATTTCAAGGTTTTTCTAGAATTTCTAAATATTTTATTAAATAATAAATGTTTAATACATTTTCAACTTTAAGTGTATCTAATTTTTATTTGTTCAAGTCTTCAAGTCTGAATTTTCAAGTTCTATAAAATGAATATGTAAGCTTAAAGATATAAATCTAAAATAGAAAATTTTTCATTTCAACCATTTGCGAATTAGGCAATGTAAAGGGAATGGTATCATACTTAAAAAAGATGAAATTCAGCTAATTATTTTTAAAACTTTTAAAATCGGAATTGGACAGATTTTTCTTCTAAAGATTGGTAAAATTACCGGTAAAAAAATAAATCTCGCAAAATAGATTCTTGTGGCACCTTATTTCCCTTCGTTTAAATGGTTATATTTCTCTTCGAGAGATACACGATCCCTCTTGTTTTTCCTCAACATTTTCTTCACGCGCATAACCTAAACACTGAGTGACTAAAAGCGAACTGAAGCGAATGTCCTGCGACATTTTAGTAACAGACTGAAAATGACTGAAGCAGACGACAGATGTAATCGCAATGGGCACTGCCCGCTTTTTGCATACATTCATGCCTTTTTGTGGAGCTGCTCGACTGACCTAACAGCGTCAGTCTATCGCCCTCTTGGACCACCTTATCCTCTATAACGCGAACTTTTCTTGCGGGACTGTAGTGTAGTACCGTTACCGAATTTTTCATGTTTACTGACCATTTCAAGAAGAGGATTTTGTCCATTTGCGACTATATACCCAAAATGATCCTGCTTCCTGATGCAATCGAGATTGAACATTTCGCGAAAACCTTGACGGCGCGAGATATGTTTTGTGCTACCAGAAAAAACATATTACGTGTCAAAAGCTAAAAAAAGTTTCTACTCCATGTATGGAAGGATGAAGAGTCATCCTATTTAAGGCACAAATCAGAAAAATTATAAGCATTATACTTTTTTCTTAACTGAGCGTGGCAGAAATATCCTTCTAATGATTCTCCTTCGTTGTCTTTCCCTAAATCGTCTACTCTACAAAATTTTTTCTCGGCGGGTTATGTCCTTTTTTGTGACCCTCCACATACATAATTCAAAAAATCGGGGTAAATAACCGCTGCACAGTCCCACTGGTTGCAACTGCCATCTAAAAATGATACTGGCTCACCTTAAAACCGCGCTAAAAGTGCCTTAGCATATTTTTGGCACGCGGGTATGGCTTTGAGGTTTCAAAACATTGATAATTTCGCACCTCAGAAAGCACCGATCACAAGGACAATTACTTTAACCTACAATTTTGGGTACATTCCTTTCAGAGTCGTGATACCTTTCCTCCTTTTTCCTCTCCTTGGCATCGATGCTGCAATCAGCCGTAACCGGGAATTCGATCACGAATAAAATTCGTTTTTCGAAGTCTTGGAGAGCGATGTCAGTTCTCGAGTCTGCAATGAAGACTGCTGTTCGAAAATCGTAGTTTCAAACATTTTTGCATTTCTCGCATTGGGCAATTGACTCTATTTCCCTCAGAGCTTTCGGCAGGGTCTAAGGTATTCTTAGAGCTACATTATGTCTCTAGACATATCTCGTCCCCGCGTGAGTGGAACACCCAAGTACTATGTGTTCTAAGTATTCCACGTGTCCATTACATGCTCGGTACTTATTGTTGAAAAGGGTTTGACATAAAATGCGGTCACGGCATACTAAGGTGAAAATGACACCGTCCTTCCATTGTAAAATGAAACCCTTTGTACCTAAATTAAGCCTTGATGATCTGAGAAAAGCAAAAGTTTGCTCCTTCGTCAAGGACTGTTTTTCTACATTTGCGTGGAAGTTTTCGCGTTCTTTCTTTTCGAGTAGCTGTTGGCGGAATTTTTCAACCTCTGCTTTCCTAACTTTAACTTTTAGAAGTAAAGCATCTAGATGAAATAATGCCTTTCTTCAGTTCCAATGTAAAGATTCAGACAAAGTGTCTCGGCCGCGTGTCCCGTGGCTTTCTAAAGAACGTTCCTTTGCCAATCATCTCGTGTTTCCTGACCATTTTTAGGAGAGGATCTCTGTCATTTTTAATGCTGTAAGCTGTACATAGAACAATTCGGCTATGCAAATATCAGGGATTCAGCAGCCCGCGTTGACCTGGACGGCGTGAGATGTATAATCGTGGAACGGGCGAATTGATATGCAAGATCTTATGCATATGAATGATCTTTAGCGTGGCCATATCAAAGAACGTAAGCTCATTCTTCGTACCTGAATGCGGCTTTGAGTCACAGCTAGGCATGTATACGTCTCTTCAGTATCAAGATGGCTAATAACACTTATATCCGCAAGCTCAGGGTCCTTCAGAACACCAACAATAGTTCCATTCTTGAGATGAATCTTGGCATAGTTTTCCAATCTGCAGACCATGACAATCTCTCTTGTGTTCTCCTTGATGATTTACCTAGCGCTCTGAAGTTTGCTTTCACTACACGGAAAAGAATATGGAACTGTAATATCCCATTAGGAGTGCAGGAATCATTCGATCCTGTGTTTAGAAACGAATATGCCATGTATGAGGTAATTTGGTTCCAAAATAGTTAGGTGACGCCACGCCTGCCAGCTTGGGAACGAATCAGTCCCATGCTCGGCAAAACGGGGTCGCCTCGCTGAGCGAGAGAGTATACTATAACTATAGTATAGCATAGACTATAGTAGCGATGGTAGCTGTTTCTGCCGATCATGGGAACGAATCAGTCCCATAGCGCGGAGGGAAAAGCTACTACAGTCAATAAGATCGGCGCGGTCCGTCTTTTATTATTTGTTCGTCCTATGTGACAGACTTTTCTATTCTTACAAATTTTTGGTAATAATAAGTTTCGAAACTAGACAACTATTTGGTCCCATATTTTTTCCGTGTAGAAGCATACATCACAAAAAATGATATCCTTGGTATAATCCTAGGATATCTCAACAGGATATGGGATATCCTGAAAAATGTCCCGAAAATCTCCCAGGATATCCGTGGCATATTCCAAGGATATCGAGATATCCCCTCCATGTCCTGTGCGGGATATACATAATTTTGGCAATGGAATCTAATATTTCTGAAATGCATTTTAATTAAAATATGTAGGATGTCTAAAAACATAAATACTCACAAACATCCGTTTGACAAAAAACCACTTTATAAACATCTCGAATATTCGATTTCTTTCCAAATCCTATCTCAGTATAATTATTAAAAAATTATTACCGCACATAATTTTCATAACCAATAACAGCCTACTTACAATAAAAAATATGCCACTTTCTACAAATGTAAAGGTTGGCTGTTATTATATATATGTAACCTCTTAATTGCACTGTAAGATCGCATTTTTCAAAGATAAAATCAGTTTTTATGATAACAAACAATTAAAGAAATATATACTGCGTTGGTTTGTATAATATAATTGCGAATAGATTATAATCTGGCACAAATATTTAAGAAATTGTTGACTTTTGTTAAAATGTCACTTATGATTGCACGACAATTTTCGCACACTGGCAGAATTGATGGAATCTACCCGTAAGTGAATTTAGAGGGGACTTTACTATTATTTGTACTTTATAATGTAGTTTGCATAAATTCTCATGAAAAATGCCTAATATTGCTAAATTATTTGTTATTTTAGTCATACGATCGAATATTATAATTGGCATTAGATATATCTAGCGGACATCCTTGGCATATAAAATTGGGACATTAATGAGATATCTTTAGTATATTTCTTGTATCATTGGGACATTTCAAAGATATCAAGATTTCTGCCCTGTACTATATTATTCTCAAAATCCCTATAGGATCTCCTGGGATATGCCTAGGTATAAAATACATGAGTAAGCTTTATTCGCAATAATTAATATCGCCGCAAAGGTATCCATGATAATTTCGTAGTGCGAGAGATAGACATGTCTATCTGTATATAAATGTATATCTGTATATACAGTGCCTTGTCATATGATTAGATCCAAACTTAAAAATTACAATTTTCGCATTATATTTCTGATTTATTGTAGGTAATTTGAGCGTTCTGGTGTTTTTAAACTCCTAGTTCGATAGATTTGCCACATTCACCAGACGATTTAGCACGTTGCTAGGTCGAAAAAAGGCACCGTTCTCGACTGAACGGGAAAAGCTCAAGATATGAATCCCATCTAGAACATCTAGAGCTTCATGAAATAAAAGTCAGTAAGCACGAACCTACGACCAAGTAAGAGCTAATTCGGATACTTATCGCACTTGGAAACATTGCCGAAAGATAAAGAGAAAAATTGAAAACTGTTTGTGTCGTATTCCTCGTCGCATTAAAGCTGTACGTATTATCTGCTAAAGGTTCCTATATGAAATACAGATTATTAGGCCAAAGCTAAAAAAATTAATTTTTTGCCATTTTAAATAAGATACACATTGATATTGAAACATTTTTTTGTAAAATCTTAGAGAAATATATTATAGAGGATGAATTTTATTCCAAAAGTAATTATCTACATTTAACTTAAGCATTCTTACAATAAAAAACGACTTTTAAATAGAATCATAATTTCGCATTCTCGCCTTGACCAGATAATACGGCTTCAATACGACAAGGCATACTCTTCATCCAGTTTTCAATTTTAATCTCTATCTCTGGAAAAGGTTTACAAATGTGATTGAGTATCCGAATTAGCTCTTACTTGGTCGTAGGCTCGTGCTTACTGACTTTTGTTTCATGAAGCTCCAAATGTTCTAGATGGGATTCATATCTTGAGATATGAATCTGGCAAATCTATCGAAGTAGGAGGTTAAAAACACCAGAACGGGCAAAGCACTTAAAATAAATGACAAATAATGTGAACATTGTAATTTTTAGCTTGGATCTAATAATATGGCAACGCGCTGTATAATTAAAAGTTTGCCATAATGACACCCGCAAGATTTCGCCGAGATCGGATGCTAATCTGGAAAATTGCACCCGGTTCCAGCGACGATCATTCAATACGACGATCCGGCAAAGGTCTCTTGCACCCTGAGGACACGGAGAAATCCAAGGAGGACCGCCTTTTGCATTTTCCCCGTAATTGTTTTAGCATATTGTGCACACGCAGGGATGTTTTTTAAACTATTAACCAGTGAAAGCTTGGAACCTCCAAGAACGCCGATCATAAAGACGATTAGTTTAACAGAATATTCCAGGTAAAATCGTCGCAACTCTCTTACAAGGTCTCTATAACTCTCTTTCTTTTATTTCTCTTTGACTATGATATTTTTGTCAGCTGGTGTCGAAAATTCGATAACGAACATGGTTTGATTTTCAAAGTCAAGGAGAACTATGTCAGGCCTAGAGTCTGCAACAGAAACAATTGTCGAGAATATAAAGTTCCAGTATATGAAGCACTTCTTATTCTCGACAATTGACTCTATTTCCCTGGGAGTTTTTAGCGGAGCGATATTAAGGTTAATGCCGTAAGAGTGACAGAGATGGTAATAAAGCACTCTTAGTGCTGCATTGAGCCTTTGGATGTAGGACGTTCCGGCATGAGTTGGACAACTAGATAGTATGCGTCCTAGATGCTCGCGGTGTGCATGGCAAGCCCTGAAGCTACCATCGGGCATGTCTTGGCTCAAAATGTGGGACGGTAAGTTAAGGTTGAAATGACACCGTCTTGACATGCCAAACTTCGTGCCTTCGTGCCCGACTTCAACTCGGGTGAAAATTTAGAACTTTTTTGTAAATCGTCCAGCTTTGTTTTGCGGTGTCGGTCTTTTTGGCATTAGTTTTTGCTTTATTTACTGCTTGTGGTTATTTCTTATATAAACCATAACAGTGTACCACTAAAATATCGTTGAGCATGTCCGATGATAATTTTTTCCTCAAATCCGAGAAGGTAAACTTCGTTCTGGAAAAGAGGCTTACGACGCCGACCTGCGTCATGGAAATCGCTTGAGCGATCATCGCCAGTTCGTAGAGCCCTGGCATAGTCATTTTATTTTTCCTCCAAAAACTCAAATTTTTAGACTTTTCATCCAATTTCAGAATGGTTCTAAAATTATCTGAAACCAAATATAATTTACATTATAATTGTTGAAGATCAGACAATTAAATTTATTAAATAAGACCAAAAATATGTGGAGGAAGTAATACATTCTGTGATTGAATTTCATCAGTGACGCCTGATGTTTTCTGTTCCTTTGGGTGAAGCTTCAGCCATATTTATTTTAGCTTATTTCGTGCTCGAATCTCTTTGCTTTGATCTTCCTCTTCCTCCACCTGTCGATGTAAGACGTAGGGAAGGTACCTTGAGTACTATCCGAACAGGTTTCTTATAACCACAGCTGATCAAAATCTTTACCATTGTCTTATTTCGAAGTACTTTTACGATTGCCTGTTCAGTACATTATTTTTTCGGTTAATGTATCTTATCTACAGTGCTCACCAGATTCTCCTTTGAAACGTCTGTTACACGTAGCTAAAGTGTGTGAGCGACACATCGGATGCAAAACAGAAAGATATTCTGTACATCAAAATCAATAGCTGACACTTGATGCTGTACGAATTCATGTGGGCACTCACTTGAATGGACATCGATTTATGTTTCATCATTAGAATTCGATTTTTGTCTATTCGATTTTTCATAAATATATTTTTAAATGAAATTCAAAAATTTGCAGTAAAAATATTTAATTCCTGAAAATAAATCTGAGAATCCAACGACAAGATTTGGTCCAACACCAATTATGGTGTTTTTTTAAAAGGGATCTTCTTTGAATAAAAATAGGAGCATTTTAATTGGAAAATATATAAATTAAGTTAATAATATAAAAAACTATAAGATTATTTCAACATACTTTTATAACCTCTTGATTGGATCCTCCATGCGGACACTTAGAACTATTTTCCTCCGGGTCATGTTTAAAGAATTCATTAATTCGACTGGACACAGGTCTTCCACATTTGTTTGGTTTGAACATTTTAACTACATCAATAACTTGTTTCGAAACTAATTGATTTCCCCAAACCTTGACAGCGATCAAGGAAAAAAATGCTAAGAACTAATGTTTTTCACATTCGTTTGTTTTTTCTTTTCCTTTTCACATATCCTCTAAACTATTTTTCTAAGTCGTTATCGTTCATATATTAATTTTTTTCAGAGAAATTCGATCCATAAAATAAAAATTGTCATTTGAAGAATATAAGCCATTAAATTCTCTTTATTTTCAGCGAATAATAATATTTATTTAATTAGAGCAGAAAATAATTTTACAAAACAATGAAAAATTAATTAACGTTTATGCTTTTAAGTTTTTATAATCTACAATTAACTTCTCTCTTAATATCAAAATTTAAAGCAATTTATCTTCTCTGCTGTATCAGAATCGTCACTATCTTCTTGTCATTTTTTTCAGTAGTTATCATTAAAAAATAAATGGAGAATTTTGTAATACACAAAGAAATCGTAATTTCGATCTAATAAAGCTTTTTCTGGGACTAGGCCACTTATAGCAAATGCTCTGATTCATTCGGATTGACCTAATACGTATTTATAATATTAAGGCTTTCAGACTAATTTGGCGGGTTAACACCTAAATGCCTCCGAAGACTGTTAAAATTCTACCTGGGAAACTCGGAATTTCCTTGATTTTTCATAAACTAATTTTATCCTTCGCATAAACGCAGAGTCTCAAAATTCATCGAAGAATATGTTTTGAGTGACCTGGTGAATGCTCTGGAGTACTAGCGTTGTCGTAGTTTTCATAATTATGACCTTAAGTAAGTCAGATAAATTCTACAAATCCTCCGCTGTATATTCTTCCCCCTCATTCAATTTATGCAATTATCATGATTTTGTTGTCAATTTGAATTACGGTAACGTACCGTAACCAAAAGGAAGGTTTTATTTTCTTTCGTTTCGTTCGGATCCCTGAAAACAATATACATATCGTTCAATTCGTGAGACTTTAAGCTTTCACGTGTATCTGGCTAGAATTTTCTGCGATTTTTTTTGAACGAGTTGCGAAGGATCAAAGTTAGGGTCGCGTACTTAACGCCGACTTAGTCTCTCCAAACTCTTCAACCAGATATAAGAACCATTCTGATCATGAAAATCTTCACCTAGTGTGAGGATTATAATATTGGTCCGACAACAGGACTTTGCATAAATTTAGTTAAATGACAAAAATTCTTTCACATAATATAGTGTTTTTATCACAATAATGGTACTGATCATATGAAAATATTTTATCTGGTCTATAAAAAAATGTTAGCCCTCCTCTGACTACTATTCTTTTATGACTTGCTCCCATATATTAAAGAGTTTCTCGTCTATAAGCCTGATGAATGAGTATTATTTCATTATAAATTATACTAAATTGTGTAATATATTATTATATTATGTAATAATTAACGAAGTTATGGGTATGTATAGTTTATTACCTTATTAGTATATCCGTATTTCCAAAGTATAGTTGAGCATGCTGGTAATTAAAGTCTCCACCCATTGTTACTATGATATTATTTGTTTTGTAACTCTTGCTTTGATATCTCATAGAAGCCAAAAATTCTTCAACCTGATGAATGAACAAAAGTAATTGATCTTAGTATTTTAGGAGAGAAATTTCGTAAAATTTGGAAAGCGGATACACAGAAAAAAAATTTATACTTATTTTAATTATTAAGAGTTGTCCTATAATGTGTAATAAGGTACGACTTAGATGCTTTAAAACGTTTCAAGCTTAGACATGGCAGATTATTATAATTATTATTATAGTAGTGTGAGGAAGGAGTTATAGAATTTTTAGATTGATCTAGAATTCTCATGTTATTTATTTAAATAACACGTTCATTCCGCAACATTGCTCCAAACCAGGTTGCTGATCAATCTCTAGCAATCACCCCAAAGTGTTTCAGGCGTCATTCACCCTACGGACACTCTTCTTAATAACTATTTTCCGCCATAATTTTCTATCCTGGCATACTTCTCTAGCTTCTTTAACATCCATGCATTTTTACATGCAGGCTCCCGCGTTTCTATGGCTTCTTATGTCCCTTCTAACTAGGGTCTCATTCACACATTCTAACCATTCTTTCCGCAGTCTGCCTCTGGACACGCTGCCATTTAATTTACCTTGTATACTTGTTACGTTAGTCGTTCATCCTTCATTCTCTCAACATGCCCGAACCACCTTAATCGATTTCTTTCCCATGTGTCAAATAGCGTCTCTTCCGTACCACATTCCTTAAGGATTATCTCGTTGCTCACTTTGTCCATCAGAGTTTTCTCGCATATTATGCGCAAGAATCTCATGTCAATCGCGTTAATTTTACTTGTATCTTTTTCTTGATAGGTCCATGTCTCGCTGCCGTATAGAACAGTCGGTACAAATATAGAATTGTGTATTGCCATTTTAGCCTTATTTGATATATTTTTACTTCTTATAAGGGGGCCTGCTCTACCTTCTTCCCTCCGTTTATGCGTCTATCTAACTCCTCATCTATCTTCCCGTCCCTAGTAAATGAGCTACCAAGGTATAAGAATTTATCAACTTGTTCAATTGTTTCATCATATAATACAATGTTGAATATTGTTTTTTCACTCTTTCCTTTGAACACCATAGTTTTTGTTTTATTTACGTTAATTTTAAGGTCCATGCTCTTCATGCTTGCATTCAATTTATTCAACATTCTTTGGAAATCTTCGAGAGATTCTACCATGACAACCTTATCATCTGCGAACGCTAACCCACGTACCCTTTCTGTTTCGAGATCCACACCTTCTTCGTCGAAATAATATATAATATAAATAATATAAATAGCAACGAAGACATAACCTATCCTTGTCTAACGCCTTGTATAATATCGAACAAGTCACTCAATTTCCCATTTACCCTTACACTCGCTTTGCCACCCATATATATTGTTCTTATAGCTTGTAGGAGCCATCCATTTACTCCGTACTCTTTTAGGACTTCCCAAAGTTTACTTCTATCTACCTTGTCGAAAGCTTTCTCTAGGTCAACAAAAAACCAGAAAACTTTTTTGCCCACTCTCAAACTTTTTTCTGTGATTTGCCTTAAGCTAAATATCTGATCCGTATATGACCTTCCTGCCATAAACCTACTTTGGACTTCCCAAACCTTTTCTTCTGTTATTTTCATTACCCTACGAAAAAGTATCTTTGAGTATATTTTACTCACGGTACTTAATAAAGCTGATCCCTCTGTAATTATTTCAGTCGCTTTTATTTCCCTTTCTTTTGTATATTGGCACGATAATCGCTTTTTTCCAATCACCTGGGACTTCTCCTACTTCGATGCATAGATTTATTAGGTCGCACAGTTTATGTGGTATGTACTCGCCACCGTGTTTAAGTTTAATACTGTCTACCCCGGAAGCCTTACCATTTTTCATGTTCTTGATTATACTCCTAACCTCAGTGATACAGACTTCGCAGAAATCGCATTTGTTGTGTCCTATAGCTTCATTTCCGGACTGTCCCCTAAAATGGTATCTGAAAGCGTCACGAACCCCGCCTGCCTCATATTGCCTTTCCCCTTTGCCATTTCTCACGTTGACAAATTCTGTACTTTTAATTCCCTTCATTGCTTTATAGAATAGTTTCTTGCTTCCTTCAAAGTCTTTTTGTATTTTCTTCTCTTTTTCTGCTCTAGTTTTATCTTTGCTTTCTCTAATTAATCGCTTGAGTATCCTCTTTTTGCGTCTGTGATCATACGTCTATTTATTTCTTCATCGCTAAGAGCTGTCATGTTCAACGTTTTCCTGTACGCTTCTTTCTTTGTTTTTTGGGCAGCCGCAATTTCATCATTCCACCATGCATCGCCAGACATTCTTCCTACAACCGCGGTACCACACACTTCGATCGCACATCTAACAATGATATCCCGGATTATCTTATTTTGAAAATCTATTCGCACATCCGGTTTCTATAGGTTCTTAATTTTGATTCGCTTTTGTTTTTCTTTCTTGGTTCACTTTTTTCTCCATCCCCGACCTAAGTTAATTTTAGAGATCAGAAGGTAATGATGGGTATTGCATTTAGAACCCCTCCTGACCCTCGTAGCTCCCTTAGTCTTTCAGCTGCAACAATAAAGTCAATTATACATGTGGATCATTTTATGCCTAAACCAAGTATTTGTAATAAACAGACCCTTTTCTAAGCATAAGCCAACTAATTTATCTCCGTTATAGTTTGTTCTTGAATCCCCAATATTACCAAGTACTCTTTCTGTATCCTGATTTTTGATGCCAATCCATCCATTCATATCTGCTAGCAGAATTATTCTTTCACCGTGGTCGCAAATATTCATCGTATCATTTAAAGTGTCCCACTAGGCGTCTTTTACTTCTCTGAGATCACTATCAACTGGCACGTAACACGCTATGATAAATAATCTTCTGATTCCTACTTTCATTCTAGCCCACAGCAATCTGGGAGATACGAAATCTTGATCTCCGAGATGCTGCTTCGCTCATTCATTCAAAATGAGACCTACTTCTTGCCTACGATGTGTTTCACTATCTCCTGACCATATTTCCAATCCGCCTTTTAATAACCCGTTTTCTGTGTCCCTACTTTCGCATCCCTTTTTCTTTGTTTCAGGTACACGTAAAATGTCTAGTTTCCTTACGTGCATAGTTTCTCGTAATTCTTTTAACTTGAGATCATTCACTCCCCTAGTATTCCATATACCCAGTCTCCATTCGTCGCCTAAAACTTGACCTTTACATTTTCCGTGTGCATGCCTTTCGTCAATTAAAGTTTCAGTCCTTTCGGAGGCTATTTTATTGTTTATATTATTCATTGTTTATATTATACGCCCAACTACCACCTTTATGCAATAAGTTTATTTTGCGAGTCAAAATCATGTTCAAGTTAAGAATTAATTCTTCATATGGTAGAAAATGTAGTTATAACGTCCGTCCCACCAAACTTACGTCAATAAGTAAGGAGTGGGAAGGGGGGGGGGGTATCTCAAAAAATAAATAATGTATCACTTCTCAATTTTTCTGATTCCACAGTTACTCGAAGTCATAATTAAAATATAATGAGATAAAATAAAATTTTCAAAGTAACTTCGTATTCATTTATTATAAAGGTAAACATTTCTTTTTACTTAGCTTACTGAAATTATTACAGAATTCGTAAAAATCAATCATTCATCTCATCGACTTTTTTGAAACTTGCATAAGTTATCAAACATAGAAAGAGAAATACATGTATGATAGATAGCTAGCTTGAACAAAATTGGTTCAAAGAATTACCGCTTTTTGAATTTTTTCCATGAATAAAAAAAACCTGAGACTTAAAATGGTTAAAGTCCAATATGTCAAAGGTGTTTTTTGCTCTTGAGTTGGATTTGTGTGCGAATCATTCAACACCGGGTTGTTTCGGCATATATTTTTAGTGGGGTGGATCAAAAATGCATTGGAAATTTTTACATTCTTAATCATGAGAGTAATGTATTCGTCCGAATTTTCGATCTCTGGTTTTTAACGGATCATTACGTTTTGGCACTCAACGAGTTCGAAAATCATAACATTTCGTCGTTGTATGTATGTATGTATGTATGCCTGTATATATGTATCTATGTGTCCAGTAACAATATGTCGACACTAAACCCGCGTGGTGCGTGTACGATGTGCAGAATGATCGACACGTCGTGATGGCGAAAATGCTGACGTATGTGACCTAATATGCGGCACAAGTCGTGTCGGAACGCGCGTGTCGACAAATCGCCCTCGTATTATTATAATAATTTAAAACATTTTTTAATAAATAAGAGGCCCGATCGTAACATGATCGTTTCTAACCTTCAGTTATTCTTTGTTGAGAAAAATCTTTCCAAAGTTTATCATATATTTTTTCAAATTCTATACAAATTATTCATAAGAACTATTAATGTTTGGGTTTAAAAATTATTACAGTCATTAAGATATAGTCACAATCTGATTTTTAATCAGATTGTGCGGCACGCTTTGCCGCACGTCGTGCACACCCAGTGTGCTCGCCTTGAGTGAACATTCATCACTCTCAGCTTGTGCGGACACAGTGCTTAAGTTCTTGGCGACATATCGTGCTCGCAAGTCGTGCAGCTACTGTGCATCCTCACGCATTGTTGTGTGGGTATGGTACTTGATAATTCTAGCCACGCTAGCTTTTGAAGGATTTTTGCAATCGAGCCAGCCTATGCTACACTTCTTAAATGTCCCAAAATGAAAGTTAAATTCCTTAACCAGATATTTCTAACCAAACTTTAAAAATTTAGATCATTGTCAAAATTTGAAATTTTAGCTGTAAAAAGAAAGTGGAAAATGTTCAAAAAATATAACTTTAATGCGTACGCTTCAACAAAAATTTTTTTTAAATTCATATATATTGTAACTTAAATCGAAAACTGTGATTTAAACATCTGATAAGTTATAGTCATAAATTAAACTGAATATTTTTTCCATTTGTTTTTCAAGAAGGTTCTCAAAGCTCTCAAAAAACAAAAGGTTGTAGACAAAATTGAACAACATACAAGAAGTAGGTATGTCTTTCAGTATAATGTTAATAAGAAACAGTTTTTTTTTTAAATTTACTAAATAAAGAAATTATTCCGTAGGCTTTGATTCCGTTTTATCAAACTTCAGTTCTAAATCTACTCTACTTTGAATAATTAATCTAGAACATTTTCAATTTGTGTCCAATTGAAAGAGTTCATCAAGATAATTTTGGTCCAATTACAACTTTCATGAGGATATTCATTTCATCATTTTTTCAAAATTGTTTAAATGTTAAAAAGCATATAACTTGTTTAATTTTTAACGAAATTGAAGATTTCATTAGGGTAATTTGTAAGTATTTTTGTTCACTATTAGAAACTTTTAAAAAAATTTCTAAAACTAATTAAAAAATTTTGTGTTAAATTTTGAAAAGTTCTAACTTTTTGAATTTTGGTCTGATTAAAAAATTTAACTGAGATAATGTATAAGTATATTCGATATTCAGTTAAGACTTTGAATAAAATTACCTAATATGTCAGAAAAACATTTACTTTTTATTTTTTGAACATTTTCAAAATTTTTAAAAACATTTCACTTTTCTAATTGTCATCGAAATCGAAAATTGATTTGGATAATTTGCAAGTGTTTAACCCATCTGTAAAAAAAACTTTTACAAACATTTCTCACATTTAAAGAAAAAAATTTCAAATTTTGAAAATGCTCTAAATTTTTTGTATTTTGGTTGAAAGTATCTGGTTAACGAAGGAAGGTTGAATCGATTGGACGAGTTTAAAACTTCGCGCGGCTACATCATTCAGGTAACCATAGATACATGCAGACATTAAGGCATACAGACAAACACCGACAAAATTTTTTGATTTTCGAACTCTTTAAGTGCCGAAACGTAGATGATCTGTTAAAAAACCGGAGATCGAAAATTTGGACGATTAAATTACAGTCACATGAATGAGAATGTAAAAATATTTTTCTGATAGATTAAGAAATTGCATTCAGTGTATTCATGTAAAGACGAACCTACGGCCTAGTTCTTAGATTTTTACGGGCAAGCTCGTGAGTACTCTGTGAAACTTTTCCCAAACATTCATAATATTTTTGTAATTATTTACGGAAAAAAGTGATGAACGGTTTTAGACTTGTCATATCGAGTTCGTCAATTCTTTCTCAAAATTCGCAAATTATTTACGAAAATAAATCAATTTCCAATGAATTTTTCTCATCCGAGAACTAACTACTAGTTCGTGATTTTTTTACGTAAACATTTTTTTCCAATAGTTTTGTCTGAAATGTGAATTTTTCTACATTATGTTTAGCATTTTGATATCAAATGTATATATTATTACATTTATTTATTTACCTCGGCCTTATTGTTATTCAGTTTTTGCAAAATAAAGTACAAATTTATTTATCAAGATTACTTTATTATTTGTTTCTAATTTAGCATTAAATTTTATTCCCAGCTACCCTGAAAACGTATCATTTCAATCAATTTATATTATAACTTCATAATATGCATTGATATCGAAATATACGTATTTTCATTTTCTTGTTAAATAAAATGTTATTAACGCTTGTTTCTTTTTTCCAAGAAGATAATTTTTTTATTTTTAGTATATTTTAATAACGAAAATTTATGAAAAATTGGTATCTGTTTTGGCTAAAGAACTTTTGTATATTAATTTTTTTCGCACCTTGTTTCGTTGTTCAAAAAATTAAATTTTTTTATTTATAGTGTTCTTTTTTATGAAGAAAACATAAACTACGAGCCCTATCAATAAATTATTCATTACAAATTTGTAGCTCTTTTTTGGATAAGCAATTTTTTCTCCAATTTTCTCTTTGCTTGTTTCGTTTGTCCAAAAATTAAATTTTTTTATTTTAATTTATTTTTGACCATTAAAAATGCAAAACTACGCGTTTCATAAATAAACAATTAACAAAAAACTTCTATTTTTTTGGTAAACAACTTCCTTATACATACATTGTTAGAGATTCCGAGTACTACGGATAACCGTACACAGAATTTTCAAATGTCGAAAAAAATGTTCTTCAAAATGTTGAAAATGTTCCCACTTTTTGTAATTTTATCCAATAAGGTTAGTTAACGAACTTGAACTTTAATTTAATATACTAAAAGAGATCAAACACCAATCCAATATGCCAATTCTTTCGAAAGTTATCGTGCTAAAATCAGACAGGAAGATAAAAATGCATATAAACATACATGCAGATTTGTAAGAATCTGTTTTTCGGGTTCAAAATGTCTCCAAACATTTACATTTTAAAAAAATGTGGGGGGGGGGGGCGTCAAATTTTACAGAAATCTGATACCTTCTTTGATAAGAATGTAAAAAATACGTTTGTATATATTTTATTCTGAATCGTTAAAATGATGTAAATCGAATTAAAACTCAATATTTCTCTTCGCAATTATTTCAAGAAAGAAAATGAATAAGCACTTTGTGAATATCATTCCCATAAACCTATCTTATAGGATTGCAAGAAACCGATAATTAAAGAATTGGGGTTTGCGAGTTCTTAACGCTAATTATGATTTTTGGCAATTTTGTTAATCTAAATTGTTACTAGTATATTAAGTACCAATTTATACTGATGTAATGCTAGAAAATTGCAGGTTGTTCTGAAATTTATAGTTTTTCTTTGACCTTTTATTTATGAATAAATAATAACTATTAATATTAGTAATTTGAACATATAGGCTCTTATTAACTAATTCAAAAACAATTTACATTTAATATGATCAATATAGAAACTGAAATGAATATGTCAAATATCCGTTTTATTTCAGGAAAATATATTTAGAAAAGAATGAGATTCTTTAAAATATGATGCTCTCTAATGATTGCTGATTATTTTTTAAAAACTAAAAGCCAAAAAAATGTTGAAAATATCAGGAAAAGCCGCAACTTTCTAACAATTACCAAGGAGAAGATATGTTATAAACAATAATAAATTGTTTAAACAGTTCTGTTTGTCAACTCGCAATAATTATTTCCTAATTAAATGAAAATTGGACGAAAATTTCAGGAAAAAACCGCAACCATGTAGAATTAGTGTAGAAGAAGATACTTATAAACAATAATAATTTGCTTAACAAATTATGTTTTCTAAATTTGAATAATTATTACATCACTCTAAAATTAAGTAAGAACTGGCCAAAAAGTTGAAAATTTAAGAAAAAATCGCCAGTTTATGACACAATTTAAAGAAAATATTATTTAAAATAATAATAAATTGTTTAAACATCTAGGTCTTTTAAATTCAAATGATTATTGCCATTTTTTGTTTTTGTGCGGTTTTCCTTTGGATTGAGATAATAAATAATTTAATTTAGCAAACATAATTGTGTAAACAAATTATTATTGCTTATAACTATCTTTTCTTGAATAATTGCTAGAAAGTTGCTGTTTTTTCTCAAAATTTTAATTTTAATTTTGCTTTTGAGTTATAAACAAATAATCAGTACACATTACAAAGAAACATTTTTAAACATTCCTATTCTTTTTTGTGAATAAATTTTTCTGAAGTAAAACAGATAATTGAAATATTCTTCAAATTTTCTACGTGGATTATAATAAATGTAAATTTTCCTTTAAATAGTTACTGAAAGCCTTTTTGTTTAAATAATTAATAATGTAAATAATAATTAATTTTCCTTAAAGAAAAAGTCAATAGAAAGCTGAAGATTTCAGATAAAATCCGTAACTTACTTACATTACTCTAAGAGAAGACAGATTTCAAAAATAATAAATTGCTTGAAAAATTGTTTTTATTACCTCGTAATAATTATAATCTCACTAAGTAAAAAGTCGCCAAATGTTAAAAATGTGAAAAAAGCCGCAATTATTTAGATAGACTATAGGATAAGGTAGTTATAAACAATTTATATTTTATTTAAACAATTGTGTTTGTTAAACTGCATTAATTACTTTATTACACTATTTAAAAAATGGATAAAAAGTGAAAAATAATAGTAAAAACTCAAACTTTCTAGCATTATTCGAAGAGAATATAGTCATAAATCATAATAAATGGTTTAAAAATTATTTCTGTTAAAATTAACTAATTATTGCCTCACTTGAAAAAATCAGAAAAAACCTAACCTTTCTAACTATTCTAACCTAAGAGAAATTTGCTAAAAACAATAATAACCTCTAATGACCCGTCTAATGGAGTAGTTTATGTATTGGTAACAATTTGTACTAAGAAACCGCAAAACTCGCAAAAGCCAATTTTGCACTTATGAGGTTTTTTGGGATCCTATAAACCAGACCTATGGGAGGGATATTTAACCCTAGAATACCTCACATGGGTCTGGCAGACCTAGTTGTATTCTTATCCCTATTATATCTCCCAGGCTAGTTGATGCAAATAATTGAACTATTCACGAAAAAAAGTTTGAAATATCCGGACGCTGTATATTCAGTTAGCTGCTTCGGTAAGGCCTACACTTCGAATGGCAGTGATACGAATGTGTGGTGGGGTCTCTCAAACCCAGGTGGGCGTTTCGCGTTAATTTTTGGGGAGGTAAGTAGTTTCTTTTACTCAATAGAAAATTATTAATTGTGCCCTGTATGTGCATTTTATTGAATATAAAGTTATTAACAATTAGTTTAAAAATATAGTGGATGTCTATGTTGTGTCTACACTATAATTAAAAGATTTTTAAAACTGTAGAGTCATTCCACGGTAAATGTCTAAACTATGCTGTGTTTGCACTCCATGCAATTAATGTTCAGTTTTAGCAAACGTTTTAAAATGTTTTTTAAGCAATTACAATAAATGGGTTTTTGAGAAAAGGGTGGCGGGGCTAGCATGACGTCTACTCTGTTCCACTCAGCGCCACTATTGCCACTCTGGCCCGTAAATAATTATCCAACAAAGAATTTAATGTATCAGACATATAGGTTTGATACCCCCCACACACCCCTACGAGTACCTGAAAACCACTCTTAAAACCAAAAATATCAATTCTTCATGAAATCGACCTTTTGAACACTGTATTCTCGTCTTTCTTTACTTAAAATTATTAATATTGCTCTAGTGGAATATTTATTATTATTGGTTAATTAATTTTTAATTATTTAAACATATGGAATTTGTTTAAATCATTTTTGTTCGAAAATTCGCTTTTTCCTTAAAAGTTATTACTATTATTTTAGAGGAATATTTATTAACACTATTTCATTAATTTTTAATTGTTTAAACAAATAGAATTCGTTAACATTTTTTGAAAATGCGTTTCTTTCCTTAAAAATTATTATTATGGGTCTAGTGCAATATTTTTTAACATTGGTTCATTAATTCTAAACTGTTTAAAGAAATACCATTTGTGTAAAAAATGTTTTTTTTCTCTTCAAATATTCGTTGAAATAGCACTTTATTTTCATTAAATAACATATATTTATTTTTAAATATTTTTCAATTGTTGAAACAATAAATAATAATTTATTTTCAGCTAATAATACTATTCAACTAATAATTTGTTTACATAATTAAAAATTAACGAACCAATATTGAAAAATAATCCACTAGACCCACAATAATAACTTTGATTTTAAAAAATTCTAAACGACATTATTTAAACAAATTCTGTTTGTTTAAATAAATGAAAATTAATAAAATAATGTTAAGAAATATTCCACTAGACCAATAGTAATAATTTTAGGTAAAAAAACGAATTTTCAAAACAAAATTATTTAAACAAATTCCACTTATTTTAATAATTAAAAATTAAATTACCAATGATAATAAATATTCCACTTGACCAATATTTTTAATTTTAAGTAAAAAGATCAGAATACAGTGCTCAAAAGGTCGATTTCATAAAGAATTTACACTTTTTTCAACCACTAAAAAATTATTCCAAAAACTCAAAAAAGTGATTTTTCCCATGAATTTTACATGGGAAACTTCAATTCAAACCCATCACCTTTTAAAATTAAAATTAAATTTTTTAAATTATGCAATTTCTTTTTTCGGATTTGGAATTAAATGGGGTGGGGGGGAGCCCTAAAAAAGCATTATTGAACCACTATGTTGAGCAATGTGAAGATGATGTAGAAATCAAATTAATTACTTCATACTTGAAACTTTCCCCCTCATTATAATTTCTTAAGCTATCCTTCCACTTGAATGTATGCAAAGTATTATGTCATCCTAGAGAAAAATAGAGCAAGAAATATCCGCCTACAGTGTTTTCTGAATTTTATTGTTTTTTATGCTTTTTACATGCGCATACATTCACGTGGAAGGGTAGTTTCTTGGGGAAATTATAATGAGGGGGAAACTTTAAAGTGCTAAGTAATTAATTTGGAGTCCTAAATTATCTTCACATTGTTTAAGGTGGTTTTCCCACTTTTTAAACATTTTTTATCATGGGGGGTAGGTATACATGGTGACCCATTTTAATATATTTTCCCAAATATCTTCTAAAATACGTTATCTACGAAGAAATTGTACGAACAAAGGTTGACTAGGATAGAGGGGGCATTTGACTGTACCATCAATTTTGACCTTGAGGTAAATTTTCAAGGTAAAATAGAGGTAAGACCCTTTTCTTAAATGAGAACCCCTTTTTTGACTGCGGATTTGAAAAAAACGGGAAATTTCACGTCAAAAAAGACCTCTGTAAAAATGGTTTTTGTGACCTTGGAAAGGTAACAAGCTATGGTCAAATGTCTGAGAAACGACCAGATGCCCTTTTTCTGAATTGTCTTGGCTTTTCGGGGTAAACAAACGTTCAAGATGCTTCAAAAAAGTCGGTGAATTCTTAAAGTGTACATCACCTTGACCATCATGACCTTCAAGTCAACTTTCAACGTCACTTGAATGTCAAGACGATTTTTCTTAGATTTTTCTTAGATTAGTCAACCACTCTTAATGAAAAACAAATGCCTGCCGCAACTGTGTGATCAGTCAAGGACGTACATAAATTCTTTTAAGCTGAATTAATTTAACTTTGGTCCAAAGAAATTTCGCATTATGGCTGAGTACTTACCTAATGAAATCATTGATATGGTACTCATTTTTGGGGAATGTCACGTTAACTACGCCGCTGCTGCAAGATTTAACGTTGAACGGTTTCCAGACAGAAGATATTCTACTAATTTAACAATAAGTACTTTGACTGAAAGAGCTCGCAATGGTATTCTTGTTCGTGAACGCCGTAATTATGAGTACAACGAAAATGATGCACGAAATGTAACTGTTCTACCAGCTGTTCATGTTGATCCACAAATCAGTACTCGACAATTTTTTCAAATTTGCAGTCAAAAAAGGGGTTCTCATTTAAGAAAAGGGCCTTACCTCCATTTGACCTTGAAAATTGACCTCAGGGTCAAAATTAATGGTAAAGTCAAATGTCCCCTTCGGTCCTGGTCAACCTTTGTTCGAACCATTTCTTCGTAGATAAAAGTATTTTAGAAGATATTTGGGATTGTAGATTAAAATGACTCAGGGGTAGTTTTTTTGGACATGTATTATATGTCATCGGAGAGCAAAAAAGAGCAAAGCATATCCACTAACAGTGTTGCCTCTCTCATTACTGTTTTAGGTATTGAGAAGGACACGGCTTTGCTGATGATCATTAGCATTGGAATACGGATAGAGCGTAAAATTATCCGTTATTAAGATTTTTAACAAATTCATACTAGCATAGTCCTAAAATATTTTGCCGTTTGCATTACCCCGAGAACATTTCAATGTCATATTTTGAGAGTTTAAATCACCGTTGAGTAAGGCTTCTTTTGTGGCGGATTACATGCAGCTACAATTACTAGGTTTTCCATCCTTTTAATTGCTATAGCCTCAATATTTTTTGTGTGTATATCTACCTCACATTATCGTATTGGCATCTTAATTGAAACCATTTGGTCTATCTTTACGAATTTTATTGTAGCCCGGCACCTATATGTTTGCTCTATGGGTTGATTTAGTCTCATTTATGAGCATAATGTCTATATTATGTTCCCTTAGGCAGTATGGTGTGTCGAAAAATAAACTTTTTCGAATTCGACTTCGGCCTGGGGTGGAATAAGTTGTCTCTGTTATCAGTGTCACCTGTGAAAAATTTTATTTCGATCGGACAATATCTTTTGTTCCCACAATGGTGTCGAAAATTGAGAAAAAGTGGTATAGCCCCTTAAGCTTAGAAAATTCGAAAAACACACTTCCTGTGCACCTTTTTCTGCCAAAGTGATGTAAAGCGAAGAAAAAGATCATAGAAGCACAGTAGAAACCTTCAAGAGCCTCGGTGGCTCAGTGGTTAGACGCTCGGACTTCACCTCAGAGGTCCGGGGTTCGAACCCTGAGCCGGTACCTCTGGAAATTTTTCTATGTACCTTTACCGAGGTTCTGATGGTTCGGAACCCACCTTAAGCTG
>JAAAKG020176429.1:0-26622 GCA_010014905.2 Druon quercuslanigerum | reverse complement strand
TATTCATATTTGCAGTATTTTAGTCAAATATTTTTTCTACAAATTAGTCAAATATAAATATTACAAAATGTTTGAAACCGTAAAAACGTTATGTGACGCAATGAACATAAGCATTCAGAAACTTCAATTATAAACAAAGTTTGACCTCTTTTAGGATACAGACTATCATAGAAGATATATTCCGGAGAAGAATCTGGTTTAACGCAGCTAAAATGGCAAAGGAGGAAATAATTGGCAATTACAATCCTGGTTGCGAAAGTCATTGTTTTCACGACTAATATTTCTGTTTGATTATAAAGTTGTTTTAAGCAGTAGGCGTGCCATAGTCCGCCTGTGAGTGGGAATGTCCGCTCGTTAGAAAGAGAGAGACGATGAATTTGGCATTGCTGTCTTTGTCTACTGAAGCATGCTCAATGACATTCTCGCAGCCGTTAAGAGACAGAAATACCACTTCGATACTCTCTCTCTCTCTTTTCAATCAGTGGACGCCCTCACTTACAGGCATGTCCACTCTATCTGTAATATCTCTATGATTTTCTGCTGTTATACGATTATAGCTCAGCAAATTGCATGCAGAAATTTAGCAGTGGAATGAAAGAGATTTTTGATCAGTAGGTCCAACCGGAATACGGAAGTCCTCTACAGCGCGCGATTTTTAAATTAAATTTATTTCCATTTTTCTTTTTAAATATATACATAATAAGAAACCGTCGCTTTAATATTTTAGAGTACTCAAAATTTAACATACGTCACCCTGTAACATTTTTGTTTAATTAATAATGACGTCATTGCGATTAGGCAATTTTTCGATACGATGGATACTGGATTTAAATTCTAAAATTAAATATTTTTATTGTAATAAATAAATATCAACACTAAATATTTTCCGACTTAGAATACATTTATCACATAAAGCAGTATCGTTTAAGAGTAAAAAAATATGTAACTACAAATATTTGTGGAGTAGAATCAAAAGACAAAATTTTTAATTGAGAGTATGTATCCAGGTATATACCGTTAAAAGAATAGCGTAATTATGAACGAATGATTTTTTTTCGTAAAAGGAACTATTTTTGGTTTTAAGGGTTAAATAACACTTGCCTCTTTTACCTAAAGTGAGAAAAAAACATTAAACCCTAAGAACTATTGATAAATAAAAAATAAAAATTGTGAAATATTTATTTGTTAAAGTTCACCTTCAGGTTTTTTTTCCAAAACTAGTTATGTTTAACATTTAAATATTTTGCTCGGTTTTATAAATAATTTTTCACAACTTTTATTTTTTAGCTAGAAATAACTTTGGTGCATGTTTAATTTAAAAACAAGTATAATGAAAATTTCCTTTTCCTCTTAAATCTTAAGCTAAATTTCATGACAATAATTATAGCGAAAAGCAAATTTATAAATGAATTCATTAGAATTAATTAAATTTGTTTACAATGTATAATCTTCGTTCATTTTTGCAAACTCTAGAATTTTTTAAACTACAATTTTTTTTAATTTTGCAAAATAAAAGAAAGGTTTAATAATGTTTCAGAAAACAACTTTAAATTTTCCCAGCAATGTTCAGAATTCGGTTTGATTCTCACAAAAGCTTTCCAAAATCATAAAAAGCTTCTTATTTAACAAAATTTTAAAAAATCTACATTTTTCTCAAAATTTCTATAATTTCCAAATTAAACATTTTTGGGAATCTTTTTAAGATATTTAAATATTTGAAATGTCTTTCCTTTTTTAAGGTTTCCAAAAAATGTTCGAAATCTTCAAAAATGTACATCTTATTCTAAACTTTTCGGAATCTTTCCAAGATTTTAATTATTTTCGATTCTTTTCAAAACTACTGAAAGATTTACGAATCAAAAAAAAATTATAACGGAAGAAAGTGTTTTAAAATCTTTCAGATTTTTTTTCGGCATATTTTCAAATATTCAAAACTTTAAATTAACCTTATAAACTAAAATCTCAAAAATTTTAAATTTTCTTAAAATCTAAGGGTCCGCGTGGTAGAACATTTTTATAAAAAAATATAAAATTTCATAAAGTTAATATCAAATTATACAAATTTAAAAAATTTCACACTCTCGTAAACTGTAAAATAAGTTATATCTTCAGCAAATATTATCCTTTAAAATACATAATTTTATCATTTTTAATAAAAATTAACACTTATTGATCATTATTTATGCAGGTTCGATTTAAATAATTATGGTCAATAATTCAAAATCTAAATGCCCTGATAGGCGAGAATAAATAGGCTAGAGTATAATTTTTGTATAATTTGTGAAAAAGTTGTCTTTTATGGTTGACAAATCATGTGTTCTGTTAATTATTTATCTTTTTGAAAAAAAAAATCTTTCCTTGTTAAAATTTAACTCTTTTTTTTGAAAAACTTATTTATTTAAAAAAATCGTATTTGAGAGCAAACATTTGTTCTTTTTTGTTGAAAATGCAACTGTTTGGATTGAAAACATATTTATTTTAGTTGAGGATTCAAATATATTATTGGAAGTTTAGCATTTTTGGTTAAATTAACCTATGTTTGATTTATATAAAAAATATTTTTTGGTGAAAACATAAACTATTACATTTGCTCTTTAAATTTATCTTTTTAAGTTAAAAATAAAAGTCTATTCTTGAAAGTGAAAGTGGGCTTAATGGTATTAATTGTTAGATCAATTATCGCACTTTATGTGATATAATAGGTAAAAATTTGGAACTTTAAGCTAAATGTTCTATTGGTTTTTATCAATAATTTACAACTGATTAGGATTGTCATGAATTTGACATCCAATATATATTCTCTCATATTTTATCTCAATGCACTAAAATCAGTAAATTTTATTTTTAAATAACATATGGATTAATTGGTTTTAAATTTTAGCTTATGTTTTAAAATAAGAATTTTTACTTGTTTAACAAACAAATACATTTTTTAAACGAGTTCTTAATGTTTAAAAATGACTTATATTTATATCAGTATTTACATCACTTTTAATTTATTTTTTACTGCTTCTAAATATAAAAACAAAAACGTAACCTCTAATCAAGCAAATAGTACTTTCCTTTTTTTATTCATTTACTAATTCAATTCAATATTTTCTTACATGAGCATGAAATAGTACACATAGTACGTATAAAAATATACAAAAAATAACCTGTAGAAAGTGTTATATAATAGGTTTATCAAAACGAACAAATACAATTTAACACTTCGACTAATGTTTACTTTCGAGATGTCAAAATAATTGAAAATATAGTATTTGCACATGCGCATTGAGTGTTAATGACTCTCAGCGCATTCTAGCGTTTCCCCCGAACACTAAAACGTAAGGTCATCAAAACGATACATGGGCAAGGTTGCGTACGTAATTTATCTTAGGTAATTTACGTAGATTGTTACATGTAAATTACTTACGTAATTTGCGTGCCTAGTTATTGACATGTAATTTACGTTTTCAAGATGGCGACTGCTAGTTTCCGTTTGTGTAGCAGAGGTTTCTTAAGTTAAAAGAAATACAATATCAGAAGATTAAAGAAATTAAATACAATCATTTATATTAACGAAGGATCACTATTATTTATAAACCTATGAGCTAGAAGACGGCTGCAGCTAGTATTTGTTAAAATACTTTTACAAATTGAACATTTTGAAAAAGGTTGATTTTCAACTTTCAGCCGCTCAAACTTTAGTTCTTCCCAAAGGAATTTTTAGTCCCTTTGCATGTCCAACTTTTGATTTACTTATTTCTTAAATTTCATTAAAAAAAAAAAAACAAGTCTTTCAATCTGCATTCCGGAAAAAGTGAGGTTATATTATGTTCTTTGCCCCCACCCACCTTTCCAGTCCGCCATTTTCTTACATCAATTACATTCTTTACGTATAATCGTAAAATACGTATTATACGTATAAAACATCGAATTACGCGTAAGCGTGCAACCCTGTACATGGGAGTGCCACCACTATATGGAGTAAGCGACGCGAGCAGACAACTAATTTCGAACTGGGAGACGCGCGCGCACACTCTTACTTTGGGTAAAGAGTAGGGGGTAAAATTGTACTAAAGATCGGCTCGTTCTACATGGAGACTTCTGACATCTTAAAACTCCAACTTTTTGTGAATGGGTCAAATGTCCCTAGGCGTTCTAAAAGCTGATTCGCTGATACAGATTTAGATCGAGCGGAGTAATTGATTCTTCCAACAAACAAAAAATTAATCGATTAGTAAATATATACAGTATATGATATTTCAAACAAAAAAACTGCTCATTTAAAATAAAGAAACAGTTGAATTCAACAAATAAGTCGAGTTTTCTACCAAATTAATGACAAAATGACCAAAAACAATTTTTAATCGAGAATATTAATTTTTAAACAAAAAATTAGACTTTTAACAATCAGTTGGATTTTTGACCAAAAAATATGACTATTAACAATATAGGTGCATTTTTCAATCATAATTCAATTTTAAGAGAATAGTCGAATTTTCAATCAAATGGATTAAATTTCAAAAAAAAATGTTTATTCAAACAAAAAATTGTTATGAAATTTAAAACAGTTGAATTAATACAAAAAATGATGAATTGACAACGAAAAAAGTAATCGTTTATATTTCTACTAAACAATATTTCTTATTTTAAATAAGAAGCAGATGAATTTAACTAAAAAAATAGGCATATTTAACAAAATTGTTGTATCTTCAAACAAAATAGATTAATTTTTAACGAGTTGGATTTTTAATAAAAAGAATCAACTTGCTACCAAAAGTGATGAATTTTGAAACCAAACGACCCAATTGTTTAATTTTCATATTAAAGTCAAAAAGACGAATCTTCAATAAAACAGCTAAATCTTCAACCAATAAAACGAGTTGAATTAGGTATTTTAGGCTTGATGCACGGGGGTGCCGGTACGTATTAAATAGTGGAAACAAATTTGGGCAATATGGCTGCTCATGGAGCGACCGATGCGCCGTGAGTGCCTCCTGGCAGAACTAAATTCACAAAGCGAGCATGTTGGCGTATTTTTTTGTTTCGTAGATTAAGTGTACTTAAAAATTAAAGATCGAATACACCTTTAAATCAGTATTGTTTCAGGCTTATGTAGAATGCAAAAGAAGATGTTTTCAGAGGAGTTATTGTGAAAAGAGGCTGTGAAAATATCTTCAAACAGGTACTCGAGTTCCCTGACCTCGAGAAATGATTTTACATTATGATTTTTCCATATTCAGTGCTGGCACATTAATAACTTCGAAATCCACTAAAAAGAAAAACTGTATAACTTGAAACTACCTAGAAAGGATCCTAGATCGGCCTGGCACGGAAGTCAGATTTGTTACCGGAAGTTCCTATGCCAGCTTCACCCCCGTAGCTCGATGGGAGAAATCTAAGATGTCTGCACGCCGAGGGGCAATCAGTACTACCGATTGCATGAGGTAAAACTATATTTTTGTAGTAACTTGGAAACACGCTATTTATAACCATAAGTATATTTTGATATTATTTTTTTATTTTTCAAAACTATTCAATTAAGTAATAAAATTAATTTTATTACTTCATTTAAGCTTTTTAATGAAATAATAACATTGATTTTATTGTTCAATTCAATAGGTTTTGAAAAATAAAAAATAATATCTAAATAAACTTACAGTAAAGAAGCATTTTGTTTTAAGTAATTGAAAAAGTCAAGTTTTGTACAATTTAATAAATATTATTCCTTCGTCTGTTTAAAAAAATTCTTCTTTTTTGATAAAAATTTATCCTTTTTTTTATAAAAAAGCTACTCTTTGGTTGAAAATTCTTTTAATTTGTTCATACCTAATCTTTTTGGTACATATAGTTAGCTTTCTTAATTGAAAATTTAACTTTTCGTTTAAAAATTTAACTGATTAATTTTAAACAAATCTTTATTGGTTAAAGATGCAACTATCTAGTTTAAATTTAAGGTACTATCGTCATGGGCTGCAAATTCAACAATTTATGTGTAAAATTCATACGCTGGTTGAATATTAACTTGTTTTATTTTTGGATTCAACTATTTTTTTTTAAATTCAACTATATAGTAAAGAAGTCTCTATGACTAAGATTAGAAGTGATATTAAAAGTGTTAATAAAAGGGTGACGTGGTTTTTGAATAGTAATACATTTAAAAACTCCCGCCAAGTTCCAATTGGCTCTCGAGATAGACTCCGAATAGGGCCTACTGCACAGACTCACTTACTTAGTATATTTTAATAATTTTTTTCTTGTTCGAAAATTCGTTTTTTTAAATTTAAAGTTCATATTTTTGTTTAAATTTTTTTTTGAGGAAATTAATCTTTTTATTAAAAAATGTATCTTTTTGGGTTACAAATTTAACGTTTTTAGTAAAAAATATAACTGCTTGGTTATGAATTAATATTTTATAGTTGAGGATTCAACTATTTTGTTGAAAAATATTTATCTATTTTGAAAATTCTACTTCTTTGTTCAAGATTCGTCTTTTTTATTTAAAAATTGTTATTCTTAGGTTAAAAATTCATATTTTTGGATCGAAAATTCAACGACTTCAGTGAAAAATTTAACTGCTTGATTGAAAATTATTCTTTTTTATTTGAGGATTTAAATATTTTGTTGGTAATTAATTTGGAAAAAATTGGACGTATGAATTTGTAAGAAAAATTAGTTTGTGATTGAAGATTTAAAATATTAGTTGAAAAGTCGTGTTATCGATTGAAAATTTGTCTTTTCTGGTAGAAAATGCATCTTTGTGGTTGAAACTTCTTTTTTTGGGTTTTGTAAATTCAACGATTTAAGTAGAAAATTCAACTATTTATTTAAAACTTTTTTTGTTATTTGAGAATTTAACAATTTTGTTGAAAATGCAATGACTTGGTTAAATAATTAATAAATTTGTTAAAAAATTTATTTGTGGTTTAAGATTTTAAATTTTATATAAAAATTTGTCTTTTTCGGTAGAAAATTGAACGATTTCAGTAGAAACTTTAACTGTCTGGTTAAAAACTAATCGTGGTTATTTTTTAATTCTACTATTTTCATGAAAATTAAACTATATAGTTGAAAGTGGAAAAATGTTGCAGAAAAATAATGTTTTATATTCGGAAATACAACTCTTTTCTTAAAAATTCGTTTTCTTTTTAAATTAAAAAACTAATCTTTTTGGGAATGTAAATTCATCTGTTTTGATGTGATAGTTCAAATTCATCTTCGTGGCATGAAAATTCAACAATTTTGGTATAAAATTTAACTATTTGGTGAAGAAGTCTCTATGACTAAGATTAGAAGCAATGTTAAAAGTATTAAAAATAGGGTGACGTGGATTTTGAAGAGTCACACATTTCAAAACTCCCGCCAAGTTCCAATTGGCTCTCGAGATAGGCTCCGCCCAGAGCCGACTGCGCCGACTCACTCGGCATATCCGCGTTCAGTTGCTGTTCTGCGTCGCCGGCCGATCGATCCACACAAGAAGCGAGCACCGAACGACGGGCGCGGCTAGCGTTTCGGCTAGCGTTTTTCACGCAAAAATGTCGTCCGGACTTGTGCAAATGTTGGACTTGTGCCGGTTGTGTCTCGTGAAAGATCGTGTGGGCGTGCCGATATTCGAGGATGATGGGGACGTCCGACAAGTTTTCCTCAAGATCGCCGCCTGTCTGCCCGTCAAGGTAAGCCAACTGCGCCATCGTTTAGGCCTGCCGCCATCTTGCCAAGCCGACAAAATCTCCCCGAAAATCAAAGCATGCTCACCCTTTTTCCCAATTTCCTCAAAACCTCGTGGTTCGCGCGATCATATTTTATCACTTTCGAGCCAAACACCTTGTATATACGCCGCATTCAAGGCAGATTTCCAACACGGCGTCGACCGTTCCCCCTTCCCCTCTTTTGTCTCAGACGCCATGAATCCCCGAAACTCAATCGTGGCGAATATTTTAGGCAACACTTGTTTTCACTTTCAGTCCGTATTATCGAAATCGAATCTAAATATTTTTCATCTTCAATCATTTTTCGAATGAAAGATATGATTTTTCATTTAGTTCTTTTCAGGCTTGAAAATAAACAAATTGATAAAACTATTTTTTTTTCGATATCTAATCGAGATATTACTTTAATTTGGTCGAAAAGCTTCTTTCGGCTTTGTTTGCTATTAGTGGCGCATGGTGAAAATTTCGAATCTTGAGGGGAAAGTTGTATAAAAGGGTATTTTTGCCGCCGAAATAATATTCTTGCGGTAATGGCGGCTTTTCACGAGATCGATCCGGTTCCCTCTCCAACGGTCCGTCCACCATTTCGCGAAAGCCCTTTGTCTCGATTGTGGATAAAAGACCTGAGATTTTTTTTACCGTGGGAATCGACTTTGATAGTCCCTACCGGCGAATTCCCCTTCATGTTGATCGATTCTACGTTTAATTGAGTACGATAACTTGTTTTGAGAATTTCCCCTCGTTTTAATAGATTCCTTGTTAAATTGTCGACCACCGGGCGCTTATCAAATACTTAACAGATGCTCGGATTAAAACAGCTCTGTTTTGGAAATTATTTATTAGTTTTGTCCAACTTTGAACGGGGTTTTTTTTTTTTTTTATATAAATATTTCAGTTTATTGCGATTTCGAGAATATTTTTAAGGGTTTCAATAACTTCGCTAATGTTCCAAGAGAATACAAATATTTAAAAAGATGGTTTCTCAAAATTACAAATTTTGCAAAATAATTAGGATTTCAAAGATTTCGTAAATGTTTAAATAAAATTCATAAAGTTTTAAAATAGTTTAAAAAGATTTAAAAAATATAAAATGGGTTTGAAGATAAAAGATTTCACAATATTTAAAAAGATTACTAAAATTACAAGTATTGCAAAATAATTTAGAAGATTTTATAAATATTTTGAAAGATCTTTCAATGAATTTTCATAGTATTTCTGAACATTTTCAATATTTCAAAAAATTAAAAAAAATGTAAGATGGTTTCGAAGATGTCAAAAGATTTTAGTGATTTAAAAAGAATTCAGCGCGATTTTAAATACATCACAGAGTTTTAAAAAGAATTCAATAATTTCACAAAAATTAAAAGATATGTCAAAAGCTTAACAAGTTTTAAAAAATATTTCAATAATTTTAAAAAAATTTCACAAATTTTTCAAAAGATTTTGAAGACTTCAGAAATTTTAAAAAGGTTCCAAAAAGTTTCAATAGATATTAAAAATATTTCAGACCGATTTAATAATGAACTTAAAAAATTTTAATAAATTCACAAAGATGTCAATCATTTGTAAACATTTCATAAAGATTTAAAAATATTTCATACTTCACAAAGTTATATACTTTTACAGAGATTTCACATAGATATAAAAAGATTTGATTGATTTCACAAAGATTTCAATGATATAAAAAAAATTTCGCAAATTCAAATGAATTGCACATAAAAAAAATACTTCAGACTTTATAAAGATATCAATATTTTCACGAAATATTTTAATGATTTCACTAAGATTTCAATAATTTAGACAAATTTCACTATGTTTAATGATTTCATAAAGTTTTAAAATACTTTACAACGTTTTAAAAAGATTTTGGTAGATTTTTAAATATTTAATAACAATTTTTAATGATTTTACAAAGATTTCAAGGATTTAAAAATTTCGCAAATTAAAAAGGATTTTAAATACAAATATATTTCAAATTTCATAAAGATTTCAATATTTTCATAAAAAATTAACAAAGATTTTTATAATTTCGCGAAGATTTAAATGATTTCATAACGTTTTGAAATACTTTACAAAGTTTTAAAAAGATTTTGGAAGATATCTCATAGAAGATTTTAAAATATTTAATATAAAAAATTTAATAATTTCACAAAGATTAAAATTTATTTATTAAAAATTTTAAAATACTTCAAGCGATTTCGGGAGTTATAACATGTATTATTTATTTAAAAAAACCTCGAAAGATTTCGATTAATTCACTAAGTTTCCAACAAAATTCAGAAGAATTCGAAAAACTTCACAATTTTGGAAAAATTGACTGCTTAAAATTTTTTATCCGTTTTGGATAAAAATGCAACTGCATGGTTGGAAAATAATCTTTGTTTGAGGATTTAACTATTTTGTTTTAAATTCATCCCCTTTGATTTAATTCAACTGTTTAAGATAAAAAAATGTAAATATTTATTGTTTCAAATCTTTACTATATTAAATTATTCGTTAGAAATTCATATTTTTTTGGTTGAAAATTCGTAATTTTTTGGAAAATATTGTAATTTTTGTAACTGAAAATTTAACAATTCAAATTTTCAATTCATCATTTTAGTAGAAACATCTTCTTAAAAGTTGAACTATTTTATAGAAAAAAATGGTTTGTTGGAAATTTGTCTTTAAAATTAAACAATCAACTTTTTTTTTTAAATTGGTATTTTTTAGCAGAAAATTCATCTTTTAGTTTTAAAATTTATATTTTTTAGTTAAAAATTCAACTCTGATTTGAAATTCATGCATTTTGTTCAAAATTTTATTTTTTCAGATGGAAAATTTATCTATTGAGTGTATTTTAAATAGTAAATGACAAAATTGTTACGATTAAAATTCAATAATTTTGGAAATTAAACTATTTTGTGAAAATTTCATATCTTTCATGGTTTAAAATTTCCCTTTTTTGGCTTGCAACTGTTTTGTTACAAAATTCTTCCTTTTGGATTAAAGCCATATTTTGTTTTGAAAATTACCCCTTTTGTTTAAAAATTGTCTTTTTTTTTCTTTTGAACACTGAGTTTGTCATGCTTAAAAAAATGTATTTTTTTTGTGATTACAGGTGTCTAGAGAAGACAAATTACCTAAGAAAATATGTGACGACTGTATGTATAAACTAGAATTATTTTATCAATTTTGGAATACGACGGCGAACGCCGAGAAGCAGCTTTTACAATGGCTCGGCGAAGTAGAAATGGAGGACAAACAGGGTTACGTAACGGGAGTTCTCAACCCGGTAAGTACATGAAATTTCTTTTTTTTTTTTTTTCATTTTAAATTCGCAAAAATCTTGCCTTTTCAAAACTGAAATTATATAATTTACATGCAAAATCTTGACTTTTTTTGTAAAATTTTGTATTTAAAAAAAATTAAAAGTGTTTTTCCCTCAAATTGCAAAAAAAAAAAAACTAGAATGTTTACCCTTTTACCCCATTTTTCCCGAAAAAAATGTAACGATTCTGTTGTTTTTTCCTCTGTTTTAAAGTAAATTTTTCGTTTCAATTCAAATTGAATTAATAGAACTGAATTCGAAAAACCAAACTTGTTTTTGGTTGGAAATTCTACTGCCGTATATTTTTTCTCGTAATTTATCTATTTTGATTAAAAATGTAATCTTTTTGTTGAAAATTCCGTTTTATAATCTGCAGGTTGGTCATTTGAGTTAAAAATTACATTTTTTGGTTGAAAATTCTTATTTTTTCAGATGGAAAAATTGATTTTTCCTGGTAAAAAAACAGTTTTTCGTTGTTTGATAATTTAACTTTTCTCCCAAAAAGTATCGCCTTTTGGCTTGAATATTAGTCTGAAAATGAAACCTTTTTTTTTTAGTAGAAGTTTTTTGTTTTGTTTAAAAATTCCAACCATTTGGTTAAAAGTTCAGTTATTTGGTTAGAAATTCGTCTTTTTAGTAGGGAATTGGTTTTAGTAAAAAACTCACATTTTTTGTGAAAAAAAATGTTGTTGATGAAATAAAAATTCAACTATTTACTTAAAAATTCACGTATAATGTATTTAATAAGATGCCTTAATTGGTTAAAAAAAAGTATCCTCTTTAGCCGAAAATTCCACTTTTTTTACTTTTGTTATAAAACTTTCATCCTAATTATTATTTTTAAATTCAACTTTCTTAGAAAAATTAATCGTATTTTGGGCTGAAAAAGTAAAACTATTCGGTTGAAAATGGTACGGTTTTTGGTAGAAATTTTTTATTATTATTATTTAATTCGACAATTTGGTTGAAAATTCGTCTTTTTCTTTGAAAATTCATCTCTTTCGCTGCAAAATTAATGTAGATTGGTTGAAAATTTAACTATTTCGTCGAAAATTTAAAAATAAAAAAAATTAATAAACTCTTGTTGAAAATTCAACTATTTGCTTGAAAAATCGTGTATTTTATTTTAAAAATCGTCTTATTTGGTTAAAAAATATCCTCTTTAGCCGAAAATTTCACTGCTTTGTTGAATATATTATATTTATTATATTTTTTTTTAAATTTAAAAATTCAACAAATTAGCAAATTAGTATTTTTAATTGAAAATTCATTGTTTTTTTATGAAAAATTTATTTGGATTGGTTGAAGAATCAACTATTTAGTTAAAAATTCATTTATTTTGTTATAAAAAATCGTCTTTTTAATTTAAAAAATATCCTCTTTATCTCGAAAGTTCCACTGTTTTGTTATTTCTTCGTCACCAGTTTCAGGAAATTCCTCCTTGCGGTTTAAAAATTGATCTTCTTTGGTTGCTAATTAATTTTTTTGATTAAAAATTCAAACTGTCTTCAAAATTCGTATTTTTGTAAAAAAAAACTAGGAATTTTAGATAAAAATGCATCTTTTTTGTGTAAAAATTGATGTCGATTGGTTGAAAATTCAGCTATTTAATTGAAAATTTATCTTTTTCGTTATAAATTTAATTTAAAATATCATCTTCGGTCGAAGATTATACTGTTTTTTTTAATATATATTTTTTTTAATAGAAAATTCCTCTTCGTGGGTTGAAAATTTATCTTTCTTGTTTTTTGTTTAAAATTCAACCCTCTTCTTTAAAAAAATCTCCTGATTTTCTTGTTGAATATCAATTTTTTCTCCTAAAAATTAAACTATTTCATCTTGGTTGTAAACTTGGATCTTTATTAGCAGAAAATTCACTTTCATGGTTTAAAAAAATAGATCTTTTATTTTGAAATTATCCTCTTTATCCAATTTTTTAAAAATAATTCATCTTAACTATTATTTAGTTGGAAAAATATTTTTTTTGTAATTAAATAAATTAAATTATTCTTTCTTTGTTTATAATGTAATTATTTAGTTGAAAATTCATGTATTTTCTTTTAAAAAAATCAACTTAAGTTGAAAATATCCTCTTTATCCAAAAATTTAACTGTTTTTATTTGTCGTCTTTTACCGGAAATTCCTTTTTGTGAATTGAAAATTGATCTTATTTGGTTGATCATTAATTTTATTTTTTGACTAGAAATTTTACAAGTTATCAGAATTTCAACCGTTTTTAAAAATAATTATTAAAATTGTTATCTTTTTAAATTATCTTATCATTGAGTTTACAATGTGTAATTTGAAAATCATTTATTTTTCATTTTAGGTTCTTATTTTTAAGCATTTAAAGAATTTTAAAGCGTTTGAATTCGACAATTTTAGGTTTAAAAAAACCTTTTTAGTTGATCAAAAGTGATACTTTAGAAATTTTTGAAATTGAACTATTAATTAAGGATTAACATTTCAAATAAAAAAAACATTGTTTTTCATGAAAAATGTTAAAATTCAGAAAAAGAAACAATAATTTTAACAATTTTTTTTTTAGATTGAATTTTTTCTAAAATCCACCAGTTTTTGAAAAAATGAAAAAGAATTTGCTTATTTTATATTGGGCGTGAAAAAATTTTTCAAACCGGGAAATGACCGGGAATTTTACAAATTTTTAGAAAAAAATCTGTCCAACTTTGATTTTCATCCGTTTTTAAATTAATTAAATTGTAATCTTTTTTAATTATTATATCGTTCAGTTCAGAATGCGTAATTCAAAAGTCTTTTACTTAAAATTTTTTTAATTTTTAATTGTGCATTTGAATTTAAAGAACTTAAAAATTCAATTTTAGACTTAAAAAATTAAAATTTAGAAGAGTTTAAAATTGAATATTTTTGATGAAAAACATTCTTAGTTGATAAAATATGACTAAATTAATTAATGATTTTTAAAATTAAATTGTACTTAAAGATTTAAAAAGTGGGTAAATTTTAAAATAACGTCAAAATAATATATTTATAATTAAAGGCCTTTATTAAATTTAAAATATTGTTTCATTCTAAAATATTCCATTTTTAACCTCTTCAACTTGAAACTTTTAAGTAAAGAAAAAGAGTAATTATTGAATATTCATCAATGTTTGATTGTTCATTTAAGACAAAGAAGTTAAAAACAAATATTCAAAAAAGTAAACAATTTTAAACTGTATTGTTTGACATAGGAAGCCTGGAATCGATAAAATTTCGAAGAGCTTTTATACTTTGAACGTTTCAATTTTAATTGTATTTAAAAAATATTTTAATTTTTAAGTGAAATTGTTGAATTTTGATTCATAACTTACCAATGAACATTTGTAGAAATTTTTTTTAGTGATTTTAAGAGATATTCAAGAGTTTTGAAAAGATTAAAAATTATCATGCAAAGTTTAAAAAGTTTCCTTGAAATCTTCTAGAAATTGTTTTGAAAATTTTGTAAATCTTAAGAAAATCTTTTTATTTTTTTGGATATTTGATGAGATTATGATGGAATTTTTTTTGTCGATTAATTTGCAGAGCGTAATGAAGCAGGAGCAGCATCAACAGCAGCAACAGGCTAGTGAAAATAGTAGGTTAGATGGTGGGAGTGTGATGCAGCAGCAGCAACAGCAAGTGGTAGCGACGCATCAACAGCAAAATATGGGGAGCATGGGAATGATTGAGAATATGGCTGGTCTCGGTATGCCCATCATAATCTCGACAGCCAATCAACCACAAATGACCTCAGTAGTTCCTATGGACACGAGTGGTGCTACTGGTACTGTTACTGTTACTGGTAGTTCTGTTGTTCAAACGGTACAGGCTCTACCGGGACCGAGTACGCACAGTACGCGTGACCAAATCACACAAAACCAAACAACTAGTGTGCCTGGTGGCGGACAACACCATGAGGAGGACGAAGACTCGAGCGAGGACGAGGAGAATGAGTCGGACGACGAGTGCGACGGCGACGACGGTATGTTGGATTATCAAACTTCATTTTAACCCTATCACCGTACACTAGTGCGAATTCGCACCAGTAAAATTTTTAAGTATGAGGGACGTCTGCAGTAGTATCTATTGTCGTTTAGTACTACGCGTCAGTTGTGACTTGGCTGCATAAGCAGTAAGTTGGTGCGAATTAGCACTAGTGTGTACGGTTTGTTTGCAAAGCATCATTGCCAACGCCGGAATACAAAATTTGTGGATTTTGATGACGGTCACTTACATTTTCATTAAAACTGAGTAAATTTATTCATTTTTATGATATTAGCCGGCTTTTGTAATACATTTATTAAATTAAATTGAGAAGAAAAGAGATTTTTGCATCACGAAATTCCCTTTTCAAAAATATAGTGACTTCGGGAGCACGCGAAAAATATTTAGTATGATTCGACCACTTTTATATTGTTTCCCTTCAAATACAAGATTCTGAGTAAGAAATCAAGTTTGTTTCCGTTGAGTTTTGTTGAAGTGCACACAAAAATGGTATTTTAAAGAAAAAAATCACTTTAAAAAAACATTTGTTTATAACAATTTTTTAGAATATAACTTACTTTTTCGTCAATTTAAATTGCGTAAGTGAAATTTTACCCTACAATCATATACCTATCGAGGTTTCGAATATTTTTTCATCTATAAATCAGATGCTGAAATCGTGAAATCCCAATTCGCACTAGTGTACGATTTATGTGTGCTGGAATGAAATGTACGAATATTTGAATATTTCACAACAAATTTTAATGATTTCACAAAGATTTTAAACGATTTCAAACTTATTTAGAAGATTTTACAATGATTTCAAAGATTTTAAGAATTATTTTAAATAAATACAAAAGATTTTAGATTGATTTTCACAAATATTTCTAAAAATTCATCAGGATTGCAGAAGATTTTAAACATTTCAGATTTCGAAAAGTGTATATTACACCAGATATCAAAGATTTTAAAAATTTTTACAAAGATTTTACCAAAATTGAAAGATTTCAAATATTTTAATTATTTTAAATAAATACAAAGGATTCCTTAAATATTTCAACGAATTCAAAAAAATTATTATTATTATTTTAATTTATTACTAAAAAAATGAATCTGAAATTAAGAATATAAATTTTTAACACTCTTTAACTTTTTAACTAAAAAAGACCGCTCATATTGTCTGCCAAAAAGATGTATTTTTAACGAAATAATTTAATTTTAAAACAAAGATGAATTTTCAAGTAAAAATATGAATCTTTAACAAAGAAACATTTTAACAAAATAGCTAATCTTTTAACCCAGAACTTAAATTTTCTAAACAAATAGACGCATTTTGAAGAAGAAAAAGTTACGTTTCCAAGTAAAAAATTTATTTTTAATATAAAAAAAGGATGTTGAAAAAAAAGTTAAATTTTGAACAAAAGAAATAAAACTTCAAAGAGTGAAATAAATTTTGAACAAACATGTTCAACTTATGCCCAAGTAGTTAAATTTGCATTTGAAGAAAAAAAAAGTCATCCAAAAATAGAATATTTGGATTTTTAATTAAAGAAAAGATCAAATTTTTATCAAGAGATGAATTTCCAAAAAGTATAGACGAGTTTTTAACAAAAGAAATGGAAATTTCTACGAAGCAAGATTTTCCAATCAATAGAGAAAAAAATTTGAGTCAGATTGTTAAATTTTTCAGCCAAAAAGATGAATTCTTTACAAAATAAGTGAATTTTTTACGAAAATAATAAAATTTGTATCTCAAAAAGAAAAATATTTAACAAAACAGTTGAGTTTGGCCAGCCCAAAACACTTATTTTAAACAAAAATCGACCAATTCTCAGCCAAAAGATTGACATCAAAAAAATTAATTAGATTACAGAAATTTAAATGAAATTGTTGGTAAAATTTAAAAAAAAAGATTAGAATAAATGAGACTATTGTTAAAAAGGTGTGTTTTAATCATGATATCATTCAGTTTAGAATATGAAAATCGAAAATCTTTTATTTGCAAAATTTTCGATTTCAGACTTTTAAATTTTAAGCGTACATGTTATAATTTACGAATTTTAAAAATACAGTTCTACAAACTTATTAAATTAAAAATTAAAGGCGCTTAAAAATATTCTTAGTTGAATTAACTGTCAATATAAATTAATTAATGATTTTTAAAATTGAAATTAAATTAAAATTGAAACTTTAGATTTAAAAAGTGATTAATAATTGATTTTACAAGCTTTTAAAGTTTTATATTCATGATAAAAGATCTTTTATTAAATTTTAAATATTTTAGTTCAAAATATTTTATTTTTAAACCACTCGATTGGATATTTTTGAATTAGGGACAAGAAAAATTTCTTCATATTAAAAAAATTTCTAAATTCATTTTAAAACCGTAATTATAAATTAAATTTCCAAAACTTAACAAAAATCGGGTCCACGACCCGATTTAAAACGAAATATTATAGATTTTGGCAGATTTCGAACAAAAAACTTATCAGCTTTTTAAGAATTTTGAATGACTTCAGAAGAATAAAAAAAAAATTACTGTAAAAACTTAAAATGATTTTTTAATTCGAAAAATTACTTTTAAAAGAATGTTTAAAAAGATTTGGAAATATATACAAAATTGTGAAAAATGAATCAGGAAGATTTTAAGGAAATTTATTTAATTTGACAGGATTTTAAAGAAATTGTGAGGCAAAAATTTAGGAAAAATTATAATCATTTAAAAAGATGCTTAGCAGTTCTGAAACTTTTTAAAAAATAATTTAAAATTTGAAAAAATGTGAAACAACGTGTAAAAGTTTCAAGATTTTGAAATGCAATTTTATAACAAATTAAGGAAATTTTTTTAAAAACTATTTACAATAAAAATAGTTTAATTTTTAATTTAAGAACTGTTCAGCTTATAAAAAAGTGCAATTGTACAATTTTTGGTACTTCTAGCTTAAAGTTGCTAAAAATGGCAGTTTAAACTGCAATTAATTTAAAATTGATCATTTGAAAATGAACAAAATTTTTGGCTTCAAGAGTTCGTTTTATAAGTTTCATTGGCCTTAAAAAATATCTGCGAACCAGAAAATGACCGGGATTTTTTTTTTTCCTTTGATTTAAAACAGGCCTACCTGTAAAAGAAGAGGGAGAAGATGATCCTAGCAATAGAACCGTAGAACCTACTACCTTTGTCAACGTTTCGTTGGCGTGTGACGAAGCTGGCCCATCAGGACTTCAACAACAGAAAATCACGGAAATGCCCGAAATGGCGATGCCGCAGGTTGCCAGCGCCGACAACAAGACTGGGTAAGTTTTCGATCTTGGATTTTTTTTATCTCGACGAGAGTTTTTCAGAGCCAAAGATGTTATTTTTGTTGTGGCGAACACAAACATATTTGCACTTGCACGACCAATTATTGTCAGTGCCGGAATTTATTTTTTACGCCACTTTTGACTCATCTCGGCGGTTTTTTTTTTTTTTCATTTCATTTAGTTTTTTTTTTCTTGAAATTTTACCATTTATCAAGGATTTATTGAAGTATTTTCGAGAACTTTAATTTTAGTTATTGGATATTTCTTTTGAAGGAATCTCTGTGTGTTTGAAAAAGGATTCTTTTTTTCTTTCTTTTCAGCAAAAAAATGTAATTTAAAAAATACATCTTTTAAGTTACTTGCTCGTTTTGCGCATCACGTTGCGCATAGTTTAGGACACGGAAAACCTTAATCTATGGGGATAAATTAATAATCGTAAAGTTGAAAAATGGTTGAAGAGTTAGACACCTTTTCTGGAATGATGGGGTGCGAAAAACTAAAAAGGTAAGTGCGCACACACCCCACAACCATCTTTGGCTCTTGATATTCAGCAATTTGGAAACGTGTAAAAAAATTTTCTAAAAGTATTGAATTTCTAAAAATTGTTCCTCAAAGGATTCTGCAATTTTGAATTAAAAATTATTTTTTAAATTGCTAAATATCTTACATTTATATTATGTATGTGTACGCAGCAATATTAGCATGTACACGGCGGCGTTCGTTTTAATGTTTCTCATTCAATCTTTTATATGTATTTTTTATTTATTTTTTGTTGGTCTAAACCTGTGAAAAGTTTCATTGAATCGAACGTCCAAGTTAGAAATTAAGTGTATAAATGGACAGAGGGCTGTTTTGAAAAGAATTTCATTTGTCGGTTTTTTTTAAACCGCTTATTGTTACTTTTTTGAATTTGACGCGTTTCCTTGAAAGGAATATGATAAACTGATATCTCTCTTTCTTTCTCTCTCACTCTCACTCTCTCTCTCTCTCTATGTCTGTCTCTCTGTCCACGAAACAGAAAGATGTATAAATGTTTCAATATTATTCCCACGCTTACGTAAAGGCACTAAGGCCGCACTTTCGCCAAGAAAATATGTATTGGTCGAAATAATTCACTTTACGAGAATATTGATAAAACCGTAACTTCCACAAATATACTCTCGTTTAGAATTCTGAGCTCCTAGGGTCAGAGAATCACACCCGTATAGTATTTTTAGTGATAGTGTTGGTGATTTTAGACGAATTTTTTTACTATTTTTTCTCGCAAATAGTGCTTGATTTTTTTTTATTTTTTTATTCCCCGGTAAATGAGAACTATGTTTCTCTCTCTGTCGTTGTTGCGCTAAGATTTAAGTTTTAAGTTCGGGGTTTACTCTCGACGTTATCTTGGCTCAAAAGACTGGATTCGTGACGTAAAGAATTTTGTACGATATGGATCTAAACTCGAAAAAAAGTGTTGTCTCATGAACGAAAAGAAGATTTCAAGAGGAAGGATATTCAAGATTAGCAGTTGGAGAAATGACAAGTCACATCTGATGGATGCATTTTCAAAGAAGAGGATTCAAAATTTTATTGAAAGGCGAGTATTTTATTCTTTTTTTTCTCCTAATATATAATACTACTGTTTTCTTATATGATATTTGACCTAAACTAGAAACTGAAGGTGCTTTTTTTGGCACTAATTTTTCAGTTTCTTAGTTTAAATGCTTTTTCATCGTCTTTTACGTACTCTCCCAATTTTTTTTAGTTTAAATATCCCAGTTTTCTAGACCCGATACATTTCTTATCGTAAGTTTTTCGCGAATTTCTTCATGCCTTTTTTATGAAGATTGCTGTTACAAAATCAGCGCCACATTTTTTGGTGTTGTTGCAAAATCAGCGCGACATTTTTTGGTGTTACAAAATCAGCGCGACATTTTTTGGTGTTACAAAATCAGCGCGATATTTTTTGGTGTTGTTACAAAATCAGCGCCACATTTTTGGCTGCGATTGTGTATTCGCGTTTTTTAGGCTCATTCGTTGCTTTTTTCAACGATTTTAATGAGCTCGCGTCGGAAATTTGATCGCGTTTTTATCAGTGTTTATAAAAAATTATATTTAGAGAAGATGCTGCAAGTACGACGAGCAGTATTTATTCTAAATATTAATTTTAAAATTGTGAACTCGGACATCAATCTCAGCCTGGGAAAGACATCAGTGGAAGAAAAGAAGAATGGTCCTGGATAGATTTTGAAGGTGCGATATTTTATTTTATTAATTACTAATTTTTAAGTATTTCTTTTATTATTTCTTATCTTCCGAAGGTGAACGTCAATTTTTACGGTTAAAAGTTTTTGGTTTAGTTTCATGAAAAAATGCATACAAGGTAAAGTATTGCGTAAGTGGCTCAATTTTTGATCATTGATCACAGAGTCTCTCTCTCTTTCCCTCTCTCTCTCTCTAAGCTCGACACCTAGGTGTTTAGTACTCGAATTAGTGTTTCTAGTCAAAATCGCAATGCCCAAGCACTTTGCACGACCACTATGCAGAAAAACACACACAAGCAAAGTTCAATATTGTACAGGGTGTCTACCCTACCTGGAAAACCTGGAACAGTTCGGGAATTTTTGTTTTTAGTCGGGGAATTTTTTCGCGAGCGTGCTTCATTTTTTAATTATTTTATTTATTGTTTTATAAAATTCAATAATAATGATTCACTTGTAAAAGTAGCTTTGTCTTACTGCATTAACCTATTTTGTTTATTTATTTAAAAAAAAAATGTTGTTAATTGAAAATTTAACGATTTTATTTTTGGTTCAAATTTAAGGATTTTATTTACGGTTAAAAATGTAACGGCTTTCGTTGTAAATTTAAGTATCTCGTTAAAAGTGCATGTATTTTGCTGGAAATTTACGAGTAGGCTTGTAATAGTTTTTTTCAAGTCTTTTCAGGTTGAAATGTGAACTGCATTTTTTCATTCAGAATTTTTTTTTTTTTTTTTTGGAATCAGAATTTTAGTTTTTTTTTTTTTTTTTTTGTTAAAATTCGAAACCCTTTTGTTCGAAATTAAGTTTTTTGTTTAAGTTTTATGGTTTTCATTGAAGGTGCATTTTTTTGGTTGAAAGTTGTTTCTTTCCTTGGGTTTAAATTAATTGTTTTGCTGTGAATTTAATTATTATTGCAGTTGAATAGTCCATCACTTTTGATAAAAATGCATCTTTCCAGTTGAAAATTACTTGTTTTGATCATAAATTTCACTAATTTTGATAGAAAGTTTATATTTTGGGTTGACAATTTAACTACATGTTTAAACATTTTTAAAAAATTATTATTTTAGTCAAAAATTAATTGCTTTGCTTGAAAATTTATCTTCTTATTTGGAAATTAATTGATAATATCAAAAATTTTGGTAAAAATATTAACTGAAAAATCTGCTTTGGTTGAAAATTCAACTCTTGTTGAAGTTTCCTCATTTTTGTTGGTTAAATTCAACTTTTTTTGAAAATAAACTTTGAATCTTTTTCGATTAAAATATTAAGTATCGCATTTTTCGTTAAGATTTCATACTTTTTCTTAAAAAATTCAACTACTTCATTAAAAGTGGCACTATTTATTTAAAAATTTATTTTTTAGTAAATGATTCATCGATTTAATTGATAAACCATTTTTTAGGGTCAAAATTTAACTATTTTGTGGAAATATTTTGTATTAAACATATTTTTTTAACTATTCCATATTTAGCTGAAGGTTATTTTTATTGGTTAAAAATTTCTGTATTTTTTATGAAATTTTTTTTGCTGTAAAATATCAATTTTCATTTTTTTTTTTGTTAAATATTATTTTTTTGATTAAAAACTAATATTTTCCGGATGAAAATTCTAGTATTTTATAGAAAATTAGTCTTTTGATTTGAAAATTTAGCTTTTGGTAGAAATTTTGAAGTTTTTTTTTTTATAAAATTCGTTCTTCTAATTCAAAATTAATTTTTTCAAAGGAAATTTAACTATTGTATTTTTGATTGAATATTTGCATTTTTCAGTTTGAAATTGTTGATTTTTGATTTTTTTTTTTTATGTGAGAGATTTTGATTTTACAAGAAGATGAAGATTCATAATTTTCGTTCGCAAATTGATATTTTTTAATTTAAAAAACAAGTATTTTGCTGTAATTTTTTTCGTTCAGTTAAAAATTTCACTATTTCGTTGAAAATCCATGTATTTTGTTAAAAAATCGTCTGTTCGGTAGAAAATTAATTTTCTTATTTTTAAATTGAAAATTCAACAACTTGATAAATTCTTTCGTTAAAAATTTATCTTTTTGTTTAAAACTTATCTATTGCAATTGAAGATTCATAATTTTAATTGAAAATTCCATTACGTTGGTTACATTTTTTTTGTAGGAAAATTAATAATTTTAACAGAAAAATTAACTATTCCAGTTGAAGATTTATAATTTTAGTTGAAAATTTATCAGTTACGTTAAAATTAAATATTTTTAAACTAAAAATGTATATACACCATTTTTGTTTGCAAATTGATATTTTCAATCAAAATCTAACTATTAGGCTGCAAATTTGTAATTTTTAGTTGAAAATTCAAATGATTCGTTGAAAGTTCACTTATTTTGTTTATATGTTTTGGCAGAGAATTAATTTACTTGTTTGAAAGTTTAATTATTTTAATCAAATATTTATTATGTTACTAATTTTAATTCAAAATTCATCATTGTCATTAAAAATTAGTTGTTTTATTTTGTGGAAAATTAAATATTTTAACTTAAATTAAAATTAAAATTCATTAGTTTTGGTAAAAATAAATTTTTTGAAACTAAAAATTGATCTACACCATTTTCGTTTGCAAATTGATATTTTTAAATTCAAAATCCAGCTTTTTAGCTGAAAAATGGTCTTTTTTAGTATAAAATTCAACTATTTCTTTGAAAGTTCATGTATTTTGTTTTAAAAAAATGGTATGTTTTGGCAGAAAATTAATTTCCTTGTGTGAACTTTTTTAAAGTGAAAATTCAAGTATTTCAATTAAATATTCATATTTTTATTCCGAAATTGATCGTTTGTTCAAAAATGATCTTTTTAGTTTTAAATTGATCTATTGCAGTTAAAGATTCTTTATTTTGATTGAAAGTTCATGACTTTGTTTAAAAACTAGTTTTTTTTTTATTTTGTGGAAAATTTATTATTTTAAATGAAAATTTAATTATTGCAGTTAAAGATTTATAATTTTAGTTGAAAATTCATCAGTTTCGTTAAAATTAAATATTTTCAAACTGAAAATTGATCTAAACCATTTTTGTTTGCAAATTGATATTTTTAAATTCAAAATCCAACTTTTAAGCTAAAAAATGGTCCTTTTTAGTTTAAAATTCAACTATTTCGTTGAAAGTTCATGTATTTTGTTTTAAAAAAATGGTCTGTTTTGGTAGAGAATTAATTTCCTTGTGTGAATTTTTTTAAAGTGAAAATTTAAGTATTTCAATTAAATATTCTTATTTTTATTTCGAAATTGATCTTTTGTTAAAAGATTATTTTTTAAATTTAAAATTGATCTATTGCAGTAGGAGATTTTTTATTTTTATTGAAAATTCGTCACTTTGTTCAAAAACTAGTTTTTTTTTATTTTGTGGAAAATTACATTTTTTCTTAAACACTGATATTTTTTATTTTAAAATTCAACTCTTTATCTGAAAAATTGCCTTTTTTAGTTAAAAATTCAACTATTTCGATGAAATTTCATATATTTTGTAAAAAAAAAATGGTCTGTTTTGGTGGAAAATTAAATTTTCTTTTTTCAATTTTTAAAAAGTGAAAATTCAAGTATTTCAAATATTCATATTTTTATTTTTAAATTGATCTTCTGTTCAAAAATTATCTTTTTGGTTTAAAATTGATCTCCTGTAGTTGAAAATTCATCATTTTGTTTAAAAAACATATTTTTTTATTTGTGGAAAATTACTTATTTTAACTAAAAATTAAACTAATGCATTTTTTCTTTTGAACGCTGATATTTTTTTTTCAAAATTCAACTGTTTATCTGAAAAATTGCCTTTTTTAGTTAAAAATTCAACTATTTCGATGAAATTTCATATGTTTTGTTTAAAAAAATGACCTGTTTTGGTGGAAAATTAAATTTCCTTGTTTGAATTTTTTTAAACTGAAAATTTAAGTATTTCAAATATTCATATTTTTATTTCTAAATTGATCTTCTGTTCAAAAATTATCTTTTTGGTTTAAAATTGATCTCCTGTAGTTGAAAATTCATCATTTTGTTTAAAAAACATATTTTTTTATTTGTGGAAAATTACTTATTTTAACTAAAAATTAAACTAATGCATTTTTTCTTTTGAACGCTGATATTTTTTTTTCAAAATTCAACTGTTTATCTGAAAAATTGCCTTTTTTAGTTAAAAATTCAACTATTTCGATGAAATTTCATATGTTTTGTTTAAAAAAATGGTCTGTTTTGGTGGAAAATTAAATTCCTTGTTTGAATTTTTTTAAACTGAAAATTTAAGTATTTAAATTAAATATTCATATTTTTATATTTCTAAATTGATCTTTTATTCAAAAATTAATTTTTTGGTTTAAAATTGATCTATTGCAATTAAGTTTTCTTTATTTTGTGGAAAATTACACTATTAAATTTTTTCTTGAACACTGATATTTTTTATTTGAAATTTAACTATTTAGTACTTTAAAGACGAATGCAAGAACTGAATTGTTATGTTTTCAGTATTATTTAATTATTTAATTAATCGATGGTGCATTCGTGAATGAAATCCTCAGATCCGGAAAAAGCACACATTATTTATAATAAACTTGCGAAACTCTAAATATTTCGAATTGAGTGTTTTAAAAAATACGAAATATTTTAATGACTCCATACCATGAAAAATGATATCTGGAGGGAAAAAACTGGTGACACCTAAAAAAAAAAAAAAAAAAAACCGTGGAATTGGTGACGAATTTTTTTCCAGGATTTGAGTAGACACCCTGTTATAAATGTATATCACCGCCTGCTGCTCGTGTTATACGTCTGCAAAAAAAAAAGTCGTAAGAAATCAGGGTGGCCACATGTCAGGAAAGTCAGTGAAAACAAAAAATTGTCAGAAAAATGAAGGAGTTGTCAGGGAAAAAAGAAATTTATATGTTTTAATATTATTTTGGAAGATTTTTTCAGTGTAAATTCTTTAAAAATAGAATTCTATTCTAATAGAATTCGTTTTTTGTTTGTAATTATTTATTTATTGATAGTTTGGGGCCGTACTTAAATTACGTAACAGGTTATAGGCCCAGATGTTACAAACTGTAACAAAATATCCCCCCTCTCCCTTGTTTCACGTAATTTTTAGTTATCACAAATGTTTTTCTAGTTATTGCTAGTAGATTTTTTTTTAAATCCTTGATCATTAATATTTAAATACTAGCATTTTAATCTTTTTATACTTATAACATAAAATATTTAATCAACGGAATAAAGCAGTATTTCAGTTCGAAATATACTTTTTTTATATTGATTAATTTATTTTAAACAAAAAATTTCTTTTCTACTATAGCAGATGTTTTTTTTTAAATAAAATATTTACATTTTTAACAAAATAATTAAATTTTTAACATAGTAGTTAATTTTTTAATTTAAATGGATAAATTACCAAGCAAAAAGTCGCATACTTTATATTTCAATAAATTATAAAAAAATATAAAGAAAAATGTAAACCAAAATTATGAATTTTCAATTAATAATGATTTTTCACTCAAGAAAGATGTAAAACTTTTTCCAAATTGTTGAACTTTCAAGCGAAAAGCTGAATTTTTCCGACGAAAATTGAATTTTTCAAACGAAAAATGTGGATTAGGCAAAATATTAATTTTCTACGAAACTGATGTATTTTTATCCAACAAAAATTACATTTCAAATAAAAAAGTTTAATTTTTTAAAAATGTAAAACTAATAACATTTTCAGTTTCAAAATTAATTTTTAACCAAAAAGTGCTTTTCTACTAAATAGCTCAATTTTAAGCCAAATCAAAAAAATAAATTTTAAACTAACTTTTACCCAAGTAGTTGCATTTCTAAATTTTTTAAATTTTCGAGATAATAGTTAAGTAGCTAAATTTTCAACCAAAGCCTTCAATCTAAAAAATTCATTTTAAAATAATTTTTACCCAAGTAGTAGTTGCATTTAAATTTTTTTTATATTTACAAGAAAGTAGTTCAGATTCCAACCAAAGAGATGAATTTTTAACTTAAAATATAAATCTTATAAAAAAAGATTTCTTAACAAATTGATTCCACCAAATCTTTTTAACAAAATATTTAAATAATTAAGTAAATAATAATA